>ML437205.1:0-83913 GCA_005239525.1 Nicotiana knightiana
AACTTGCATAATTAAACTACAAAGTAATGAAGAAAATATGTACAAATCTGATGTTTTGCCATCTGTATCTGCTCTAATCTCGAATCTCTCTGATCTCCCTTGTAGTTGTGTTTTAGGAGTCTATTTATAGTTTTAGGGTGAACCCTAACCGTGTAGGAGACTTCTATTTCAATTGGAAAAAACTTAAACCCGTCAAAACTCGGATTTGGCCGAACTGGGCAACCCCTGGCGTTTGGACCCAAACGCCTGGCTAACGCCAGGCTAGGGCTGGCGTTTCAGCCCAAACGCCTGGCTAACGCCAGGGTGGGGCTGGCGTTTCAGCCCAAACGCCTGGCTAACGCCAGGNTTCGCGTATCTTTCGACGTATTTGCATCTCTTTAGCTCCGTTTCCATCTCCACTTCACCTACACATGAAATAAACTCCATTAAGCACATAACAAGTGTATTTTTATCATTAATGCACATAAAATGTAAGGTATATCACATGTTAAACTATGCAATTTAGTCTCGCATCAAGTACTAACAATACTAGAAGAATGAATGGTCAAGAAATTAGGATATTGTTACCACTGTAACTAAAACCATTAAAAACAGAGCTTAGAAACGCAAGAAACAAAGTAAGCTAGAAACAACTATCTTCCTTCTTGGAGAAGAACCCAAGTATCAATGACGAGAATAACACCGTAATACCAACACATTATCACGATTACATAAGGATCGAGAAGAACTTACAACGAGGATTGATTTCCACTAAAATTCTTGAGGAAAAGGTGTAGAAAAATGAAGATGAAGTAGGGAGGAAGAGGAAAGAAGATGACTGGTTGTCGTCAGAAGTGAAGGAAATAAGAGAAGTAGGATGCTATAGGGTTTCTTTGACTGGGGTTAATTTTGGTATTATAAAAACTTATAATAGATAAGAAAGTAATTTTATTGGTCAAACTAAAATGGCCTTTAAGCCAAAATCAGAGAAGTTAGGGTCAGCCAACTTGTTGATTTTGACTTTTTAAAGCACTTTTTAACTTTTTTTAAGCAATTTTCTTTTAGCCAAACACTCAATAAAATAAAAAACTGCTTAAAAGCTAGTTTTATCGGCTAACCCATCCAAACACCTTCATTGTCAAGGTTTTGTTGCTTATGCAAATGCAAGCATTTTCTGAAGTTCGTTCTTCAAACAATCTATTTGCACGCGAGGGTACTACTATATTAATATTTGACAAGACAGTCAATTATTGATACTTATTCAAGTCATGCCAAGATACGAGCAACTTATAAAGCAAGTGACTCAACACATAACAGATGTGTGATGTTGCTTTAAAAAAAAGATTCCAATAATATTAAAGATGATGATGCTTGCATAGCTCATTGAAAGAAAGAAATATCGAAGGAATAAGAATAATACATATTTCACCAAAGATCTTTATCAAACACAATCTTCAGTAGAATGAAGAAATAGATATTCAACAAATTTGTTTGCTTGATAACTTGGTGGATATGTTCAATGAAGCATTACCAACCTCAACATTTGGGAAGTTGAAATACAAGATTAAAATGCATCATCTTCGAGAAATAAAGTGATGTTTTCATTAGGGGGAGACAAATACACATTGTACTTTTTTTTTCCTTAGCTAAGATTTTATCCCACTAGGTTTTCATGGAAAGTTTTTTAACGAAGCAACAAACAATACGTATTACAAAATATGTGTACTCTTTTACTTCACTAAGATTTTTTTCCACATGATTTTTTTCTTAGTAAGGTTTTAACGAGACACATTATTTCTGGACATCCAAGGGGGAGTGTTATGAAATGCATATTATATGGATATTCACTAATCAAATATAACTCCCACTACTCTTCTCCATTATGTAGATAATCTCCATTACTTCTTACCCTTATGGTTGTAACTCTCACACCTCCATAACCTCCTCCATGATCTTTTCTTATGATCTCAATAGTTAATATCATATTCATGACATACTTTTGTATTACCTTAATATCATCCTTGTCACGATGCAGATTTCCCTCCGTTGGGTATCGTGATGGCAACTAGTCTTAGGGACTAGGTAAGCCTAACATTTCCACTGAACAACGACAATAATAAAGGAATTTTAAAAATTTCGAAATAGAATTCTTGACAGAGTTTACATTTTCCCAAAACCCGTAAGTATAAGTCATAAGCTTTACAAAATCTTTCTATCAAATCTAAGTACAACTGCCTAGGAATAAGTAAGTACTATTGAAATAACACGGAAGAAAAATTCAATAATCACGATCAACGGACAACATAATAGAAATACGCAAAGAGAATGGGAAGGATTCAATCCAAATGGCGGGAACTACAACCCAACAAAAACACAAGCAACTCAGCACTACATCAATTTATTCACGTCAGGCCTTAGCCAGTGACTCAATAAAACTGGTCAAACTTTCGAGTGAAAACCTTTAATTTGTGAGTTGATTTTGAAAACTTTAAAGATATAATCATTTCGAAATAGAGAAATTTCTTCTTTGAAACATACTTTCTCTAAATGTATATTTATATATTTTTATAAAGAGAAATCTTTATAACATAGTCTCTTCAAATACGGGGTGTTCAAATACACTTTTCCAAATACTGCTCTTTCAAGTATCATCAAAATACGTGATGTTTCAAATATATTTTCCTAAGTACTGCTCTTCCAAATATCATCAAAACACGTGATGTTCAAAATATATTTCTCTAAGTACTGTTCTTTCAAATATCATCAAAACACGTGATGTTCAAAATATATTTTCCCAAGTACTGCTCTTTCAAATATCATCAAAACACGTGATCTTCAAAATATATTTTCCCATGTACTGCTCTTTCAAATATCATCAAAATACGTGATCTTCAAAATATATTTTTCCAAGTACTGCTCTTTCAAATATCATCATTCTGCAAGACAAATTTTTTTCAAATATACTTTCGAAAGAAATTCCTTTAGACATAACCTTTTCCTGGAGATAATTGCTTTTCAGTTATACTTTTCAATATATATATTTATATCTTTCGATTCAAATCTCCTCAGTCATAAACTACCGGAACTCAGTCCGCCACTCAGAATTTGTCGTGCAATGCAGTACAGGGGGAAAACTCTTGGATCTCTGTCTGTAGTCCCAATTTAAATATGCAATGTAGTACAGGGGGAAAGCTCCTCTCTGTCCGTAGTCCCAATTTAAATATGCAATGCAGCCACTAAGAAATCAACCAGAATGCGACAGAACCAATATATATTGCCACAACCGGCGCGAAAGCAAACAAGGCCGAATATAAAGTGCGATGAGCAAATCAATACAAAGACTTAAATCACAATGTGGTAACAACTCGCTCATAAGAAGTAGCCACTGAGAGGAATGCCAAGCACAAAGAGAGAACATCATAATGAGGGGAAGACAAGACCAATATAGCAACGATTCTGTACATTCAAGTTCACAACCAAGAAAACCAAATCATCCCGGCAAGGGAATCGGCTATAACCAATCTCACTTAGACAATTAGCTTCACCGAAAAAACTCCGTTTGAACAATGCTCAGTAAATAGGCAGCATATGAAGGAAGACATAGCATAACGGTAGGAAAAACAAAGTCTTCATTTAAGTCAATTAAGATCATATAAGAAACAAGGAATGCTAGGCAAGTACTTCTAACTTGAACAGGAGGAGATGAGATTAGAAATCAGGAATTCAGATATAACAAGTTCAATTCATATACGGGGAACATAAGGACCCAAAAATCCCTAAAGTCAATCTATTTGCAAATAAGTTCGAGTACACACTCGTCACCTCGCGTATGAGGAATACAATCAACATAGAAGACTCAATCATAAAGGGTAGTTCCCCCACACAAGGTTAGGCAAGATACTTACCTCAAAGACGACAACCCAGTACTCAAAAATAGACTTCTCGGGCGGGAACGCCTTCGGACGGCTCAAAATCAACTAAAACAACTTCCAAATACATATAAAACGTATAAGGAACGATTCCGAATAATAAAGTTTCAATCTTTGCAAATTTATAAAAATCGACCCAAAAGTCGACCCCCGGGCCCGCACCTCGTAACCCAACAAATTTCACAAATTCCGATTACTCATTCCGATACGAGTTCACCCATACTAATTTTATCCAATTCCGATAACATTTGGTCATTCAAATCATGAATTTTCATTTTTGAAGTTTTCTTTCAACACCCACAATCCCCTCAACCCAAAACACAATTTAAATGATAAAAATAAGAACTAATTCATGAAATATATTTAATTCTAGTGGAAGAACAATTATCCATTCGATTTGTGTGAAAATCCCTCAAGGAATCGCCCAAAACCGAGTTCTAGAAGTCAAAATATGTTTAAAATGGTGAAACCCCCAATTTTGGAAACTTATAATCTCCCCAGGTTTTTAAAGCATCGCGATCGCGTGAAATTGTTTGCGATCGCGTAGAGGAAAAAAATATCACAGGTCAAAAATGCTCTACGCGATCGCGGAATAGCTTATGCGATCGCGTATAAGTAGCAAACTGGCTTCCGCGATCGCGGATGGATTCATGCGAACGCGTAGAAGAAAAACCAGGCATTTCAAATTTACACTATGCGATCGCGTCTAAGGCTATGCGATCGCATAGAAGGGAGGGACAGCAGACATAACAGCAGCAAAACCAGATTTTTTTCTAAGTTTCAACACCCAGACGCCTATCTGAAACACACCCGAGCCCTCACGGGTCAAAACCATATATGCATTCAGCCTCTATAACATCCTACGAACTTATTCGAGTAATTATACCACCAAAATAACATCAAACACGACGAATTAAACCCCAAAATCAATGAAATTCTTAAAACTTCTTTAAACTTCAAATTTTTTCCATTTTGATCCGAATCACGCCAAACGAAGTCTGTTTATTTCCAAATTCCACAGATAACACATATAAAACATGTTGAACCTGTTCCGGGCTCCGGAACCAAGATACGGGCCCGATACCACAGGTTTCACCTCAAATTTCATTTTCAAAAAACCTTTATATTTTTTAGAAAATAATTTTCCTTAAAACTTCATTTCTCGGACTTGGGACCTCGGAATTCGATTCCGGACATACGCCCAAGTCCCATATTTTTACGGACCCTCTGGGGCTATCCAATCACGTGTCCGGGTCCGTTTACCAAAAACATTGACTGAAGTCAACTTTATTCATATTTCTAATACAAAATTATCATTTTAATCAATTTTTCACATAAAGGCTTCCCGGCTACATGCCCGGGCTGCGCACGCAAATCGAGGTGAGATAGAAGGAGGTTTTCACGACCTCATAACACAGAATGAGCTAGAAATATACGGGATGGCCTTTTGGGTCATCACAATCTCCCCTTCTTAAACAAAATTTCATCCTCGAATGTGCTAAGATTCACTTTGAACTCATCCAATCACTAATTGTGCATTTCCAACACACACCCGCGACTGATCCCACGTCACCCCAACCTACGTAATCCTGATGACACCATCACAACTGCTATATAGCCTTCTCACCATCATCGATAAGCCTCCTACCTCAATTCCTCACTTTCTACTCATTTCCAGAGACCCGATTTTGAATCCATATCCGGCATTAGCCTTAACCAGTTGCATCAACTCAGGTCTACGCCATAAGGCACGGCCACACAACATAGCACATCACACATAGGCTCAATAGCACTTTTGATCACTATAATTGCCCGAAATCAACTCAACATTGGCAATTAGTCCCACATATGGAAGAACTTTGTTTCCAAATCCCATAATACCGATTATGATGCAATAAACACGAAGACCTCATCAGAAGACACCCGAATCACCGATTCACAGCTAACACCATCGGGCACACATCCCGCAAACTGAACTAAAGAAGCACATAACGAAATGGCTGAGTATGAAAGATAGAAGCAATATAAAGGTACTATCAAACAAGCCCATAGTCATAACTCTCTATCAATACTGACTTACCAAAAGCCATATAACAAGGAAGAAGCAAAGCATATGAACAAATCACAAGGATTCCATCCTGATAAAAATTCCACCACGGTACTCATCCCGGTCCAAACATATCAAATCACAAAGAATCACGAGGGTCTCGCCCTCACTCTACGACACATGTCGAATACCTATATACCAATAGATATCTCCACTAATTCATCTCGGCTAACAAAATCATAGCGCTCACTTACTCACATCTCAATGGAGTATCAAATCACAGCTCGAAAACAAAATACTCAGGAGAATCGCATAAAGCTTACCACGAAGGACGACATGGACTCACTTCCAGTTTCACCACTAGCAAGGATGAATAAAACAATGATAGACACGGCTACTAGTAATAGAATCTCCCAACAGGATCAAGCACAAAAATAGAGTGAAATACATGAAACTCACTCATAATGAGACAACAAATAATGGGAACTCGTCCTGACTAACATGACTATAGTGAAATACAATGGTACCCCAATTTATCACATTAAGCCACACATTGGTGATGATATCTGACACGACGACCTCTAGCCTACTATATGCAACACATCCACGGGTTGGGCCTCCCCCTATTAGGCGCCTTCTATCCACCTGAACACCCTGTCATAACTCTACCACCTGAATCCTGAAACAATCTTTCACCCTGTGGCTAACATCTCCACACTGAAAATAATCTCTCTGTCGATGTAGAAAACATACGATATGGATCCTCTGAGACCCACGAGTATCAGAAACGCTCCCATGCGAAGCTGGTAATGCAACTGAACTGGTTGACCCAAGATTCTCTACCGTGCCTGAGTCCTTCAATGAATCTACGGACTCGCCCTCTAACTGAAGCAACCAAGTGAGGTGTATATCTGGCCAACTCACTGAATCTGACGGCGTACTCCAATGGTGACATACCGCCCTTACGCAACTGCTCAAACTCCGTGCGATGTAAAACTTAGGTGCAACCTCCCTCAAAACATCTCTGAAAATTGAATCAATGCTAGTGAAGCTAACTCGGTCAGGTTACCCCAACTCATATGATGCCACCGCTGATCAACCCACTAATCTGTACCTGAGACGTGACAAAAGCAATCCCGCTCGTCTCCACAGTACTCGAAGTACGAAGAATATGGTGACACTCCTCTAGAAAACCCTGGGAACTACCAGCCGCCAATCCACTGAAAGATAGAAGGGCGGTACTTCCAGTACCTCTAAATCCCAAGGTGATCTACCTCCGATGTTGCTGTCCTAACCACGGGCTGAACTGAAACCACATGTCGTGCTGTCATGACAACTGGAACTTGACCAATATGATCTCGCTGCTCTGGAGTGTAGACGATGGGAGTCTGAACTCCTCCCCTGATCTGTGAAGCTACTTGTGCACTAGAATCAACCCGGATGAGCCCATCTACCAATTGTACTCAAAACTGCGCTCCGGTCTTCTGAAGTCCGGGGTAGCAGTAGGCACCCCCAGTACCTGTCCCGTAACTAGGACTACTGGCAACTCCTCAACGGCTGCTCTAGTACGCATCTTAACTGCGACACGTGATCCTAGTTGGCCTCTGTCTCTGACCCTTGTGACATTTGCTTCGGGGTAGCATCATCCGGAACCTCCGCTCGTGTCCTCACCATCGATGAGAGAATGGAACGATAATTTCAAACTTCAAGATCAATGAACTCGCACGATAGGAATGAAGGAAGTGAAATTGTCCTGATAGTTCCGTAGCCTCTCGAAGATAGGTACAGATGTCTCCGTACCGACCCGCAAGACTCTACCAAACCCGCTTTTGACTCGTAGTACCTATGAACATAGAGCTCTTATACCAACTTGCCACGACCCAGATTTCCCTCTGTTGGGTATCGTGATGGCACCTAGTCTTAGGGACTAGGTAAGCCTAATATTTTTACTGAACAACGACAATAATAAAGGAATTTTAAAAATTTTGAAATAGAATTCTAGACAGAGTTTACCTTTTCCCAAAACTCGGTAAGTACAAGTCATAAGCTCTACAAAATTTTTCTATCAAATCTAAGTACAACTGCCTAGGAATAAGTAAGTACAGTTGAATAGAAATAAAACAGATAGGTGACTCCGAAGCATGTGAATGCAGCAGCAGGTTACCTTGAGTCTCCTCAAGAACGATATGCGCAGCTACCAACAACCATAACCTAAAGCTGCACACAAAAATGTGCAGAAGTGTAGTATGAGCAAACCACAGCGGTGCCCAGTAAGTATCAAGACTAACCTCGGTGAAGTAGTGACGAGGACTAGTCAAGACACCACCGGTCTTATAAGTAAAAAGGCAAGAGGTATAAATGACCGAACCAAAATATCTATCTAAATATTTCTCAATGTATTTAACGATACGATCGAATAACACGGAAGAAAAATTCAATAATCACGATCAACAGACAACATAATAGAAATACGCAAAGAGAATGGGAAGGATGCAATCCAAATGGGGGGAACTACAACCCAACAAAAACACAAGCAACTCAGCACTACATCAATTTATTCACGTCAGGCCTTAACCAATGACTCAATAAAACTGGTCAAACTTTCGAGTGAAAACCTTTAATTCGTGAGTTCATTTTGAAAACATTAAAGATATAATCATTTCGGAATAGAGAAATTTCTTCTTTGAAACATACTTTCTTTGAATGTATATTTATATATTTTTATAAAGAGAAATCTTTATATCATAGTCTCTTCAAATACGGGGTGTTCAAATAAACACTTTCCCAAATACTGCTCTTTCAAGTATCATCAAAATACGTGATGTTTCAAATATATTTTCCCAAGTACTGCTCTTTCAAATATCATCATTCTGCAAGACAAATGTTTTTCAAATATACTTTCGAAAAGAAGTCCTTTAGACATAACTTTTTCCTGGAGATAATTGCTTATCAGCTATACTTTTCAATATATTATATCTTTCGATTCAAATCTCCTCAGTCATAAACTACCGAAACTCAGTCCGCCACTCAGAATTTGTCGTGCAATGCAGTACAGGGGTAAAGCTCTTGGATCTCTATCCGTAGTCCCAATTTAAATATGCGATGCATTACAGGGGGAAGCTCTCGGATCTCTGTCCGTAGTTCCAATTTAAATATGTGATGCAGTACAGGGGGAAAGCTTTCCGATCTCTATCCGTAGCCCCAATTTAAATATGCAATGCAGTACAGGAGGAAAGCTCCCGGATCTCTGTCTGTAGTCCAAATTTAAATATGCAATGAAGTCATTGAGAAAACAACCAGAATGCGACATTACCAAAATATATTTCCTCAACCAGCGCGAAACAAACAAGGCTGAATACAAAGTGCGATGAGCAATTCAATACAAAGACTTAAATCACAATGTGGTAACAACGTGCTCATAAGAAGTAGCCACTGAGAGGAATGCAAAGCACAAAGAGAGAACAACATAACGAGGGGAAGACAAGACAAATATAGCAACGATTTTGTACATTCAAATTCACAACCAAGAAAACCAAATCATCCCGGCAAGGGAATCAACTATAACCAATCTCACTTAGACAATTAGCTTCACCGAATAAACTCCGTTTGAACAATGCTCAGTAAATAGGCAGCATATGAAGGAAGATATAGCATAACGGTAGGAAAAACAAAGTCTTCATTTAAGTCAATTAAGATCATATTAGAAACAAGGAATGCTAGGCAAGTACTTCTAACTTGAACAGGAGGACATGAGATTAGAAATCAGGAATTCAGATATAACAAGTTCAATTCATATACGGGGAACATAAGGACCCAAAAATCCCTAAAGTCAATCTATTTGCAAATAAGTTCGAGTACACACTCGTCACCTCGCGTATGAGGACTACAATCAACATAGAAGACTCAATCCTAAAGGGTAGTTCCCCCACAAAAGGTTAGGCAAGATACTTACCTCAAAGACGACAACCCGGTACTCAAAAGTAGACTTCTCGGGCTGGAAGGCCTCTGGACGGCTCAAAATCAACTAAAACAACTTCAAAATACATATAAAACGTATAAGGAACGATTCCGAATAATAAAGTTTCAATCTTTGCAAATTTATAAAAATCGACCCAAAGTCGACCCCCGGGCTTGCACCTTGTAACCCGACAAATTTTACAAATTCCGAGTACCCATTCCGATACGAGTTCACCCATATTAATTTTATCCAATTCCGATAACATTTGGTCATTCAAATCATGAATTTTCATTTTTGAAGTTTTCTTTCAACACCCACAATCCCCTCAACCCAAAACACAATTTAAATGATAAAAACAAGAACTAATTCATGAAATATATTTAATTCTAGTGGAAGAACACTTATCCATTCGATTTGTGTGAAAATCCCTCAAGGAATCGCCCAAAACCGAGTTCTAGAAGTCAAAATATGTTTAAAATGGTGAAACCCCCATTTTGGAAACTTATAATCTGCCTAGGTTTTTAAAGCATCGCGATCGCGTGAAATTGTTTGCGATCGCGTAGAGGAAAAAATATCACAGGTCAAAAATGCTCTACGTGATCGCGAAATAGCTTATGCTATCGCGTATAAGGAGCAAGTTAGCTTCCGCGATCACGGATGGATTCCTGCGAACGCGTAGAAGAAAAATTGGGCATTTCAAATTTACACTATGCGATCGCGTCTAAGGCTATGTGATCGCATAGAAGGGAGGGACAACAGACATAACAGCAGCAAAACCATATTTTTTTCTAAGTTTCAACACCCCGATGCCTATCCGAAACACACCCGAGCCCTCATGGCTCAAAATCATATATGCCAACAACCTCTACAACTTCCTACGGACTTACTCGAGTAATTATACCACCAAAATAACATCAAGCATGACAAATTAAACGCCAAAATCAATGAAATTCTTAAAAAACTTCTTTAAACTTTAATTGTTTTTTCATTTTTGATCCGAATCACGCCAAACGAAGTCTGTTTATTTCCAAATTTACCAGATAACACATATAAAACATGTTGAACCTGTTCCGGGCTCCGGAACCAAGATACGGGCCCGATACCACAGGTTTCACCTCAAATTTTATTTTCAAAAAACCTTTATATATTTCAGAAAATAATTTTCTTTAAAAATTCATTTCTCGGACTTGGGACCTCGAAATTCGATTTCGGGCATACGCCCAAGTCCCATAATTTTCTACGGACCCTCCGGGACCGTCCATTCACGGGTTCGGGTTCGGGTCCATTTACCAAAAACGTTGACTGAAGTCAACTTTATTCAAATTTCCAATGTAAAATTATCATTTTAATCATTTTTTTCACATAAAAGCTTTCCGGCTACATGCCCGGGCTATGCACGCAAAATGAGGTGAAATATAAGGAGGTTTTTACGACCTCAGAACACAGAATTAGCTAGAAATATACGGGATGACCTTTTGGGTCATCACAATCTCCCCTTCTTAAACAAACGTTCGTCCTCGAACGTGCTAAGATTCACTTTGAACTCATACAATCACTGATTGCGCATTTCCAACACACACCCGCGAGTGATCCCACTTTACCCCAACCTACGTAAGCCTCATGACACCATCACAACTACCATATAGCCTTCTCACCATCATCGATAAGCCCCATACCTCAATTCCTCACTTTCTACTAATTTCCAAAAGACCCGATTGTGAATCCATATCCGGCATTAGCCTCAACCAGCTGCATCAACTCAGGTCTACGCTATAAGGCACGGCCACACAACATAGCACATCACACATAGGCTCAATAGCACTTTTGATCACCATAACTGCCCGAAATCAACTCAACATTGGCAATTAGTCCCACATATGGAAGAACTCTGTTTTCAAATCCCATAATACCGATAATGATGCAATAAACACGAAGACCTCATCAAAAGACACCCGAATCACCGAGTCACAGCTAACACCACCGGGCACATATCCGGCAAACTGAGCTAAAGAAGCACATAACGAAATGGCTGAGTATGAAAGATAGAAGCATATAAAGGGACTATCAAACAAGCCCATAGTCATAGCTCTCTATCAATACTGACTTACCAAAAGCCATATAACAAGGAAGAAGCAAAGCATATGAACAAATCACAAGGATTCCATCCTGATAAAAATTCCACCACAGTACTCATCCCGGTCCAAACATATCAAATCACAAAGAATCACGAGGGTCTCTCCCTCACTCTACGACACATGTCGAATACCTATATACCAATATAGATCTCCCACTAATTCATCTCGACTAACAAAATCATAGCGCTCACTTACTCACATCTCAATGGAGTATCAAATCACAGCTCGAAAACAAAATACTCAGGAGAATCGCATAATGCTTACCTCAAAGGACGACATGGACTCACTTCCAGTTTCACCACTAGCAAGGATGAATAAAACAATGATAGACACGGCTACTACTCATAGAATCTCCCAATAGGAGCAAGCACAAAAATAGAGTGCAATACATGAAACTCACTCATAATGAGACAACAAATAATGGGAACTCGTCCTGACCAACAGGACTATAGTGAAATACAATGGTACCCCACTTTAGCACATCAAGCCATACCTGGGTGATGATATCTAACACGACGACCTCTAGCCTACTATATGCATCACATCAACGGGTCGGGCCTCCCCCTCTTAGGCACCTTATATCCACCTGAACACCCTGCCATAACTCTACCACCTGAATCCTCAAACAATATCTCACCATGTGGCGAACATCTCCACACTGAAAATAATCTCTATGCCGATGTGGCTGTGGAAAACATACGATACGGATCCTCTGAGATCCACGAGTATCGGAAACGCTCCCATGCGAAGCTGGTAATGCAACTGAACTGGTTGACCCAAGATTCTCTACCGTGCCTGAGTCCCTCAATGAATCTACAGACTCGCCCTCTAACTGAAGCAACCAAGTGAGGTGTATATCTGGCCAACTCACTGAATATAACGGCGTACTCCAATAGTGACATAGCACCCTGACGCAACAGCTCAAACTCCGTGCGTTGTACATCCCGATGGAATTGAGGTGCAACCTCCCTCAAAATATCTCCGAAAACGGAATCAATGCTAGTGAATCTAACCCAGCCAGGTTACCCAACTCATATGCCGCCACCGCTGATCAACCCACTACTCTAGACCTGAGACATGACAAAAGCAATCCTGCTAGTTTCCACAATACTCGAATTACGAACAATATGGTGACACTCCTCCAGAAAACCCTGGGAATTACCCGCCGCCAATCCACTGAAAGGTAGAAGGGTGGTACTTCCAGTACCTCTAAATCGCAAGGTGATCTACCTCCGATGTTGTTGTCCTAACCACGGGCTGAACTGAAACCACATGTCGTGCTGCCATGACAACTGAAACTTGACCAATATGATCTCGCTGCTCTAGAGTGTATACGGTGTGAGTCTGAACTCCTCCCCTGATCTGTGAAGCTACTTGTGCACTATAATCAACCCGGTTGAGCCCATGTACCAATTGTACTCAAAACTGCGCTCCGGTGTTCTGAAGTCCGGGGTAGCAGCAGGCACCCCCAGTACCTGTCCCGTAACTAGGACTATTGGCAACTCCTCAACGGCTGCTCTAGTACGCATCTTAACTGCGGCACATGCTCCTAGTTGGCCTCTGTCTCTGACCCTTGTGACATTTGCGTCGGGGTAGCATCATCCGGAATCGCCGCTCGTGTCCTCACCATCGGTGAGAGAATGGAACGATAATTTCAAACTTCAAGATCAATGAACTCGCACGATAGGAATGAAGGAAGTGAAATTGTCCTAATAGTTATGTAGCCTCTCAAAGATAGGTACAGATGTCTCCATACCGACCCACAAGACTCTACCAAACCCGCTTATGACTCGTAGCACCTATGAACCTAGAGCTCTTATACCAACTTGCCACGACCCAGATTTCCCTCCGTTGGGTATCCTGATGGAACCTAGTCTTAGGTACTAGGTAAGCCTAACATTTCCATTGAACAACGACAATAATAAAGGAATTTTAAAAATTTTGAAATAGAATTCTAGACAGAGTTTACATTTTACCAAAACTCGGTAAGTACTAGTCATAAGCTCTACGAAATCTTTCTATCAAATCTAAGTACAACTGCCTAGGAATAAGTAAGTACAGTTCAATAGAAATAAAACAGATAGGTGACTCCGAAGCATGTGAATGCAGCAGCAGGTTACCTTGAGTCTCCTCAAGAACGATCTGCGCTGCTACCAACAACCATAACCTGAAGCTACACACAAAAATATGCAGAAGTGTAGTATGAGCAAACCACAACGGTGCCCAGTAAGTATCAAGACTAACCTCGGTGAAGTAGTGACGAGGACAAGTCAAGTCACCACTGGTCTAATAAGTAAAAAGGCAAGATGTATAAATGACCGAATCAAAATATCTATCTAAAGATTTCTCAATGTATTTAACAATACGATCGAATAACACGGAAGAAAAATTCAATAATCACGATCAACGGACAACATAATAGAAATATGCAAAGAGAATGGGAATGATGCAATCCAAATGGCGGGAACTACAACCCAACAAAAACACAAGCAACTCAGCACTACATCAATTTATTCACATCAGGCCTTAGCCAATAACTCAATAAAACTGGTCAAACATTCGAGTGAAAATCTTTAATTCGTGAGTTTATTTTGAAAACTTTAAAGATATAATCATTTCGCAATAGAGAAATTTCTTCTGTGAAATATACTTTCTCTGAATGTATATTATATAGTTTTATAAAGAGAAATCTTTATAACATAGTCTCTTCAAATACACTTTCCCAAATACTGCTCTTTCAGGTATCATCAAAATAAGTGATGTTTCAAATATATTTTCCCGAGTACTGCTCTTTCAAATATCATCAAAACACGTGATGTTCAAAATATATTTTCCCAAGTACTGCTCTTTCAAATATCATCATTCTGTAAGACAAATGTTTTTCAAATATACTTTCGAAAAGAAGTCCTTTAGACATAACCTTTTCCTGGAGATAATTGCTTTTCAGCTATACTTTTTAATATATATATTTATATCTTTCGGTTCAAATCTCCTCAGTCATAAACTACCGGAACTCAGTCAGCCACTCAGAATTTGTCGTGCAATGCAGTACAGGGGGTAAGCTCCCGGATCTCTGTCTGTAGTCCCAACTTAAATATGCGATGCAGTACAGGGGAAAGCTCCCTGATCTCTGTCCATAGTCCCAATTTAAATATGTGATGCAGTACAGGGGGAAAACTTCCGGATCTATGTCCGTAGTCCCAATTTAAATATACGATGCAGTACAGAGGGAAAGGTCCCGGATCTCTTTTCGTAGTCCCAATTTAAATATGCAATGCAGTACGGGAGAAAGCTCTCGGATCTATGTCCGTAGTCCCATTTAAAATATGGAATGCAGCCACTGAGAAAACAACCAGAATACGGGGAACATAAGGACCCAAAAATCCCTCAAGGCAATCTATTTGCAAATAAGTTCAAGTACACACTCGTTACCTCGCGTACGCGGACTATAATCAACATAGAAGACTCAATCCTAAGGAGTAGTCCCCCCCTCCATAAGGTTAGGCAAGATACTTACCTCAAAGATGACAACCCGGTACTCAAAAATAGACTTCTCAGGCGGGAAGGCTTCCGGACGGCTCAAAATCAACTAAAACAACTTCAAAATACATATAAAACGTATAAGGAACGATTCCGAATATTAAAGTTTCAATCTTTGCAAATTTATAAAAATCGACCCAAAAGTCGACCTCCGGGCCTGCACCTCGTAACCCGACAAATTTTACAAATTTCGATTACCCATTTCGATACGAGTTCACCCATACTAATTTTATCCAATTCTAATAACATTTGGTCATTCAAATCATGAATTTTCATTTTTGAAGTTTTCTTTCAACACCCACAATCCCCTCAACCCAAAACACAATTTAAATGATAAAAATAAGAACTAATTCATGAAATATTTTTAACTCTAGTGGAAGAACACTTACCCATTCGATTTGTGTAAAAATCCCTCAAGAAATCGCCCAAAACCGAGTTCTAGAAGTCAAAATATGTTTAAAATGGTGAAACCCCCGATTTTGGAAACTTATAATCTGCCCCGGTTTTTAAAGCATCGCGATCGCGTGAAATTGTTTGCGATCGCGTAGAGGAAACGAGAATAGCTTATGCGATCGCGTATAAAGAGCAAGTTGGCTTCCGCGATCGCGGATGGATTCCTGCGAACGCGTAGAAGAAAAACAGGGCATTTCAAATTTACACTATGCGATCGCGTCTAAGGCTATGCGATCGAATAGAAGGGAGGGACAACAGACATAACAGCAGCAAAACCAGATTTTTTTCTAAATTTCAACACCCCATTGCCTATCTGAAACACACCCGAGCTCTTATGGCTCAAAACCATATATGCACATAACCTCTACAACATCCTACGGACTTATTCGGGTAATTATACCACCAAACGAAGTCCGTTTATTTCTAAATTTCACAGATAATACATATAAAACATGTTGAACCTGTTCCGGGCTCCGGAACCAAGATACGGGCCCGATACCACAGGTTTCACCTCAAATTTCATTTTTAAAAAACCTTTATATTTTTCAGAAAATAATTTTCTTTAAAAATTTGTTTCTCGGACTTGGGACCTCGGAATTTGATTCCGGGCAAAGTCCCATATTTTTCTACGGACCCTCCGGGACCGTCCAATCACGGGTCCGGGTCCGGGTCCGGGTCCGGGTCTGTTTACCAAAAACGTTGACTGAAGTCAACTTTATTCAAATTTTCAATACAAAATTATCATTTTAATCAATTTTTCACACAAAAGGCTTCCCGGCTACACGTCCGGACTGCGCACGCAAATCGAAGTGAGATAAAAGGAGGTTTTCATGACCTCAGAACACAGAATTAGCTAGAAATATACGGGATGACTTTTTGGATCATCACAATCCTATAAATACAGGGTTTGGACATCACATTATAGACACTTGAATACATGGAAGAAATAAGAATTTCTCTTCTCTTTATCTCTATATATCATATCTTTTCTTATTTTATATCGTTATTTTGAGTTAAGTTTCTTAAAAAAAAGTATCACAAAAATATGAACAGATTGATGATTCATTTGCATTGAAAGCTTAACCCTATAGATTGACTTTGATTAGAAGATCCATCTCACCAGATAAAGATTTGAGTGCGCAATTTTTAAATATATTAAAAAAAATTTGAAAATTTTATGGAATTAAGTACTTGTTTACAAATTTATAAAAAGGCGCATCGACCCTTGTGCTTAAATCTCACAGTTTATTTTAAGATGGATGAATTAATTTCTTGATGGTCTGCTCTGTATTTATTTATTATTATCTGCTAGACATTTCCATATGATTGTTGAACTTTTATGTTCTTATTTAGCTTGGCAACTTTTATATTTCAAAATTTTAATTATAGAATCATTAAAAGACAACCAAAAAGCTTTTTCAAACGATAGTATTATATTATAAACTAATTGGTTCGGAGTTTCCAAAACAACCCATAGGGACTCTTCTAAGTTTTCATTTGCTTTTTTTAATATTAAGAAGTATTAATCTGAATACACATCTGAATATCAAGATGTGTATTAAGATTAAGATATTTAAATCTTAATACACATATGAATACTAAGATGTGTATTATGATCTGAATACTAAATGATTAAGACTGTTTGATTTTTAACATCTGAATATATAAAATTACGTTTATTTGAAAATTAACAAATAAAATACTAATTAATCTAACATTTCATCAATAAAATGTATAGTTTTTTAAAATATGATAGTTGCTGGTGGTGATGGCTAGGTAATGCTTGTGAATGCCGACTAAAAGTGGTAGTTGGTGGTAGATTTGGTTGATGGTGGTAGTTTAGGGTAGTAGCTAGCGGTGAATGGTAGTGGTAGC
Source organism: Nicotiana knightiana (assembly GCA_005239525.1). Lineage (NCBI taxonomy): Eukaryota > Viridiplantae > Streptophyta > Magnoliopsida > Solanales > Solanaceae > Nicotiana > Nicotiana knightiana. The sequence continues at coordinate 17,917 of ML437205.1, forward strand.
TATTATGATTGAGGAAGGTGGTGGTGTGTGGTGATATTTAATAATGGTGGGTGGTGGTAGTTGTGATTGAGAAATATGGTGGTGATGGTGGTAGTTTATAATGATGAGTAGTGCCGGCTATGGTTGTTGATGGTGATGGGGTGGTTAGTGTTGCGTTTTTATTAAGGTGTGATGACCCAAAGGGTCATCTTATGATTTAAGACTCCATTGTGGGCTCGTTAGCCTTAAAAATATTATTTTTATTTACCTCAATTTTCATGCACAGTCCGGACGTGAATCCGAAAAGCCTTTATGTGAAAATATATAAAATAATAATTTTTGAGAGTTAAAAATTTAATTTTTAGTTGACTTTGCTCAACGTTTTGAATAAACGGACCCGGGCCCGTGTTCCGACGATCCCGGGATATCCGTAATAAAATATGGGACTTGGACTTATGCCCGAAATTGAATTCTGAGGTCCCTAACTCGAGAAATAAATTTTTGATGAAAATTGTTAAACTAAAATTTAAAAGAATTAAAGAAATTGATTAATGTTTGAACTCGTTGGTATCGGGTCCGTATTTTGGTTCCGAAGCCCGGTATAGGTCTATTATAACATATATGTCATATATGTGAAATTTGGTAGAAATCGGAGTTTATTTGACGTGATTCGGACGTCCGATTGAGAAGATAGTAATTTTGAAGTATCTTGAGAAATTCATGAGTTTTGATGCTAAATTCGTATTTTTAGGTGTTATTTTAGCGATTTGATCGCACGAGCAAGTCCATAGGATGTTTTAAGTCTTGTGTGCATTTTTTTTGGATACCCGAGGGCTTGGGTGAGTTTCAGATAGGCTTCAGGATGTTTTGAACTTAGAGAAATCGGTTGTTTTGTTGTTGCTGTTGCGCAGACATTTTGTGCTTCACGATCGCGAACCCTCTCACGCAATCGCGAAGTGTAACTAGGCTGAGGGAGAAATCCTTCTTCGCGAACTCGAAGTACTGGTCGCGAACGCGAAGCACAGGGGGGAGGGGGGGTAGCCTTCACGAACACGGCCAGCCTTCCGCGAACGTGATGAGTTATGGGACCTAGGGGAGGGGAGTCTCGTCTTCTACGCGAACGCGGCCACTAGGTCGCAAACGCGATGTCTTGAGGGGTAATTCCTTTCGCGAACGAGTGGAATGACTTGCGAATGCGAAGCCCAATAGGGCCAAAGCATCACAAACGCGAAGAAGACCTGCCAAGCGATTAAAACAGAACCTAAAAACAGGAATTTGGCCATTCTTTCATATTTTCAAAACCAAAAAGTCTTAGAGGCGATTTTCAAGAGACAAGTTCTTCCCCAAATTGTTGGTAAACGATTTTTAACTACCTTCTTCCAATTACCCATTATTTTTCATCAATTTACAACTAAAAATCTAAGGTTTTCATGGTAAAAATTGGGGGTTTGGGTAGAATTAAAGAATTTTGTATAATTGGAATTTAGACCTCGAATTGAGGTCGGATTTCGAAACTAATTACATATTTGGGCGTAGGGGTAAATGGGTAAATGGATTTTGGTCCGAACCTCGAGTTTGGACCAAGCGGGCCCGAGGTCGGTTTTTAACTTTTTTGGAAAAACTTAGGAAAACCATGATTATTCATTAAAGTTAATTTCTTTAGCAATAATTAATAATATTGAACTAATTATGATTAGATACGAGTGGGTTGGAGGTGAATACTAAAGGAAAAGTTGTACTTGAGCAGTGGATGGCCTGCGAAATCGAGGTAAGTGTTGTGTCTAACCTTAGCTTGAGGGAATAGGTATTGTGTGATTACTTGCTACACGTTTTGTTGCTGAAAGCGATGTGTAGGTGAGGCGATGAGTACCTATACATTGTAGTCGAGTCATAACATGCGAGTGAAAGTCCATTCTCGTTATTCTTGTAATCTTAAAGTCTATTATACATGCTTATTGTTGCTATTGAAATGTTAGGAGAACCGTATCTGGTTCCACCGAGATGGATAACATTGTGAACACTGATTCGAGGTTTAGACGTTAAATTGCGAAGGTAATTATGATGAAATACTGATTTCTTGTGAAAATTTCTCTTTATCTGTTGTTAATGATTTTGTGATTGGTGAGGAAGAGTGTAAAGTCTATTAGCCAAGTGCAGCACCTTTGCCAATTACCAAGAAATTCAAAATACCTGACATACCAAAGTACGATGGGACAACTGATCCACGTGATCATTTTACTGCTTTCACCAAAGGAGTAAAAGGCAACGACCTGACTAAGTAAGAAATTGAATCCGTGTTGGTCAAAATTTTTGGAGAGACACTCACCAAAGGAGAATTAACATGGTATTCTCTCTTGCCCGAAAATTCTGTTGATTCTTTTGCTGAGCTTGCAGATTTGTTTATAAAAGCACATTCCGGTGCGCAAAAAGTGGAAAAGAGAATGGAAGACATATTCAAAATAAAACAGGAAGATACGGAGTTGCTTCGTGAATTCGTAGACAGGTTTCAACGTGAAAGTATGCTTCTACCAAGAGTACCTGACAATTGGGCAACTATGGCTTTTGCAAGTAATTTGAACGATAAAAGCTCTGAAGCCACGAGGAGACTCAAATAAATCTTGAGAGAGTTCCCAGCTACGACATGGAATGATGTTTATAACAGGTACAACACCAAATTACGAATTGATGAAGATACTATTGCCCAATCAAAAGCAAAAGGCAGGATGAGTTCTAGACGCTCCGAATTAGAAATAAAAACTAGAAAAAACAGGTACGATCTGTACATGGGACCTTCGGGACGAGAGGCTCGTTCCAAATCTGAAAACCCACGGTCTGACCACAGATCGTCAAATAGAGATTCGAGCTCTTCATCATCAAGATCCAGAAAGGATCAAGATGAGCAAAATAAAGGTAATACAAGAATTGGAGATTACAATTTCAATGTATGTACTTCCGAATTAATTACAGTATTGAGAAATATGGGTGATAAATTTGATGACCCAAAGAAATGATATCAAATCCAAACAGAAGGAACCCAGACTTCTGGTATGAATTTCACAATGATCATGGGCACAAAACATCAGACTGCAGGTTATTGCAAGGTGAGGTAGAACACTTATTAAAACAAGGTTATCTAACAGAACTGTTTAGTGAAAAAGGTAAACATGCATATATGAAGAACATGCAGGAGCCCCCAAAACCACCATCTCCGAAGAGAACTGTAAATGTGATAAATGGAGGAGAGGGGGTAAATGTCGTAACTTATACTTCAGCAAGAAGGATGAACAAGTTCACAATGACCCACGGGAAACGGACTCGTGAGACTTTAGAGGCTGACAGCATCTCATTCGATGACTCAAATGTTGATGTATTACTGCTTCCACATAACGACGCACTGGTAATATCTATACTTATACATGACACTAACATGAAAAGAGTATTGATTGATCTAGGTAGCTCGGTCAATATCATTTTGTTGAGGGTTGTGGAAGAGATGTTAATGGGGGATAGTGTAATTCCAAAAGCACGTTCCTTGTCCGAATTCGACAACTCTACTATCATAACAAAAGGAGAAATTGAGCTTAATACCTATGCAGAAGGCGTCATCAGAGAAACAAAATTTCAAGTTATAGATACATATATGGCTTATAATGTAATCATGGGGAGACCATGGATCCATGACATGGATGCAGTACCATCTACTCTGCATCAGGTAATTAAATTCCCTTCCAAATGGGGAATCCAGCAGATTCGAGGTGATCAGCAGACTTCAAGAAACATCAACTCAGTGATGCATTCCAATAAAAAAAATAGAGGAAGAATTAAAAGATGAGGGAGCAACTCGAACAGACACGGAAGAAAATGATAAAGACACGGTGAATCAAATCACCACGGATGTCGCATCAAGACATACGGACATGGATTCCAGACCTGATGTTATTCAAGAACCAGAAGAGAATGAAAATATCAAGACAATGACAGAAGAGCTCAAAGACCATTGTTCGAGCTTAATCCTGAGCAAAAAATCCACATAGGAGCAAGGCTAAGTGCAACCAGAAGAGGTAAGTTAATTGAATATTTAAAAGTTAACGCATATTGTTTTGCTTGGTCCCATTCAGATATGATAGGTATACCCCTAGAAGTGATGACTCATAAATTAAATGAAGACCCATCCTTCGTACCTGTCAACCAAAAGAAAAGAAAGCAGGGATCGTTCAAGAATCAAGTGATCGATGAAGAGGTACAAAAACTCTTAAAAATCGGTTCAATACGTAAGGTAATATATCCTAATTGGTTAGCTAATACCGTAGTGGTACCTAAAAAGAATGGTAAATGGAGAGTATGTGTATATTACACAGATTTGAATAAAGCATGCCCAAAAAACTCATTTCCAGTACCGCACATAGATCAAATGATTGATGCCACTGCAGGTCATGAATTTTTAAGCTTTCTATATGCATATTCTGGTTACAATCGGATAAAAATGGACCCCTCACACGAGGAAAAAACCTCCTTTATTACGAACAGGGGGACTCATTATTACAAAGTCATGCCTTTTGGCTTGAAAAATGCTGGAGCCACGTATCAAAGGCTAGTGACCAAGATGTTCCAGGAACATCTAGGGAAAATAATGGAGGTGTACATTGATGACATGTTGGTAAAGTCAACGCAGGTAGAAGATCATTTCCAACATCTCTCAACTAATTTCGAGATCCTCCGTAGGTATAACATGAAATTAAATCCAGAATAATGCGCTTTTGGCATCGAATCAGGTAAGTTTTTGGGTTTTCTCGTATCAAATAGAGGCATTGAAGTAAATCCTGCTCAAATTAAAGCTATTGAAGAAATACCTGATATACTCACGAGCAAAAAAGAAGTTCAAAGATTAACAGGTAGGATTGCAGCTTTAGAAAGATTCATCTCCAGATCTTCAGAGAAGAGTTTTAAATTCTTCTCAGTACTAAAGAAGCAGAATCAGTTCGAATGGACTGAAGAATATCAACAAGCTCTTAAAGACCTGAAGGCTTATCTATCAAATCCCTCACTGTTTTCTAAACCAAAGGAAGGGGAAAGGTTATACATTTATCTTGTTGTTGCAGAAATAGTCGTAAGTGCAGTCCTGGTAAGGGAGGATAAGGTAAGAAATTTCCTATCTACTATGCAACTAAGTCCTTACTAGATGCTGAAACTAGATATCCTCATCTAGAAAAGTTAGCCTTGGCTCTAATCATGGCAGCTAGAAAGTTAAGACTGTACTTTCAGTGTCACCTAATTACAGTTGCAACTTCATATCCTTTGAGAAATATTTTGCATAAGCAAGAACTGTTAGGTAGACTGGATAAATGAGCAATAGAACTAAGAGAATATGACATTGTCTATCAACCTAGGACTGCAATAAAGTCTCAGGTTTTTGCCGATTTTTTCGCAGATTTTAACACTAGCATAATTCCTGAAGTAGAAAAAGAATTACAAATCTTTGCCGGAGCTAATCCAGGAATATGGACTCCATTCACCGACGGCTCTTCTAATATTAAAGGAGCCGAGTTGGGAATTGTTTTGATACCATCTTCGGGTGAAAAGATACGGCAAGCTATTAAATGTTATCCCATCACTAACAATGAAGCAGAGTACGAAGTTGTCATTGCAGGACTCGAATTAGCATGAGAACTCTCAATTGAGCAGATCGTGATCAAAAGTGACTCTCAACTAGTGGTGAACCATATGCAGGGGATTTATACTGCTAGAGAGACTCGAATGCAACAGTATCTGGAAAAGGCACGAGACTTTATGAGGCAATTCCAGTCATAGAAGATTATGCAAGTACGTAGAGAGGAAAACGCAGAAGCGGATGCGTTAGCTAATCTTGCAGTAGTTACTGATGTAACGAATAAAGAAAATGCTATTGTGATACACTTATTTCATTCAGGAATTGACCAGGAAAAGAATGAGGTAACATTTAATAATCTAACCTGGGATTGGAGAAACGAAATTGTAATTTTTTTGCAGAACGGTATCGTGCTTGAAGATAAGAAAGAAACTTAAGCATTTCACTGAAAAGATGCATGATACTGCCTAGTTCGGGACACTCTGTATCGCAAAATTTTTGGAGGTCCCATAGTAAGGTGCCTTGGACCTAACCAAACTGAGTACGTGATGAAAGTACACGAAGGACATTGCGGGAACCACGCAGGTGAAAGGTCCTTAGTCAAAACCCTAATCAGAGTAGGGTACTATTGGCCTAAGATGGAAGAAGACACTGAAGATTTCATAGCTAAATGCGATAAATGTCAGCGATATGCTAACAATATGCATCGGCCGACAGAATTACTACACCCGATTGTATCACCTTGGCCATTTATGAAATGGGGAATGGATATAGTAGGACCTCTACCCCCAGCTAGAGGAAAGGTACGATTTTTACTTGTATTAACCGATTATTTCTCAAAATGGGTGGAGGCAGATGCTTTTAAACAGGTGCGAGAAAAGGAAGTGAAAATCTTCATATGGCGAAACATCATAAGCCGTTTTGGTGTACCAAAGGAAATTGTATGTGACAATGGCCCACAATTCATATGCTCACAAATCACAGAATTTTTCCAAAGCTGGCAAATCAAACAAATCACTTATTCACCATATCATCCCGTGGCTAACGGGCAAGCTGAGTCAACAAATAAAATCATTGTTAACAATCTGAAGAAACGATTAGAAAAAGCTAAGGAAATTGGCTTGAAGAACTACCGGTAGTATTATGGGCTTATAGAACTCCTGCAAAGACAGCCATGGGAGAAACCCCATTCGCGCTTGTTTACAGCGCAGAAGCTCTAATACCAGTGGAAATTGGTGAACCGAGCATGAGATTCACAACAGCAATAGAAGAAACAAACAATGACGAGTTGAAACAAATCTGGATTTACTCGAGCAAAGGAGATAAGCTACTTTAATACGCATGGCAGCTCAAAAGCAAATCATAAAGCGATATTATAATAGAAAAGCTCACCTCAGATATTTCAAAACTGGGGAATTTGTCCTTAAGAAAGTTTTTCAATCAACAAAGGAGGCTGGAGCAGGAAAATTAAATCCAAATTGGGAAGGACCCTACAAAGTGCGTGGTATTGCTGGAAAAGGTGCTTATGAGCTGGAAACCATGGATGACAGAATTTTACCAACAAGTTGGAATGTTGTTCACTTGAAGAAATATTACTTCTAAGGAAAAGGAATACCCATGGTCAGGTATCATTACGTTCAATTTTATTTAGTACAGTTAATATTATACTAACCATTTTAGATGATAGGCAAAAAGCTAACCCATAACCAGATGATGATATTAGACCTGAATAGACACGAGGAAAAAACTGAATTCCTGGTCTAGGGTTATAAGTTTCTGATGGACGTTTCAAAGGGTTAAGCACTCATCATCTAAACTATATACCTTCGAGTCCCGTATGTTTTTCCTTTTCAGGAAAAGGACAACAAGAAAGGAATAGTCAAGTGCTCGAGATTTCATTCTTCAAAGCTCAAACACTTGGGGGACTATATAGTATGGATGAGGCAAAGAAGACTATCAAAAGAGTCAAAGTTCAAGCTTGAAGATCCATTTTTTCCATCAAGTCAAAAGTTATGATCAGAATCAAAGAGCCAAAGACAAAAACACAAAGCCTAATTCAAAACCCTACGAAGAACATACTCGTTAAAGGCAAAATTTAGTTATGGGTAGAAATTCATACCCCCGTGTTTATTCAAAACCTGTTGTAAAAGAAAACAGCTACGAAAGAGTTATAGACGATGCTCAAACACATGTAAAATGTTACGAAAGCAAAACATTATTCGAAAAAAACATGTGAATTCCTATTTCTCTTTTGTATGTTTACACCATTATGAAGTTGAGACGTCTTTTTCATTAAGTGTCGTTCATAAAAGGGCCCTCTTTTATAAATCGTGCTTATTTCAAAAAGACATGAAATACTGAAGCATTTTTTAATGCAAAATTAAATACCAAGGGGTAAAACAAAAACCCGAACCTAAAGCATGCAAAACTTAAGAGTAAAACGAAAACTCGAAAAAACACAAGTTATGCTAAGAAATGTAAATATTAATATTATATAATGGTAAAAACTAAGTATTAACTTAGTTTAAACCAAATTTGTTCATACACAGTTGCCCCTAAGTTGTTATTGGAGACTTACTAAACCAAACTTCACCCCCAAATGGGACCGGGGGTTACCACCAATTGTTCCAAAAGAACCAAAAAAAAGAGGGGTTGATAAACACTTTCACTAGATACTGGGGGGATTATCTTCATCAGCAGGAGGAGTGGCTTGAGATGGCGAGGCTTGGGAAGAAGCTTCATTAGGCACGATCACATCACCCATTGGAACTTCCACTTCAAGTGATGAAAAAACTTTGCCGAGACTTTTCAATCGTCTCCTTGGTTTTGGCAATTTAGCTTCTAAGTCAAAATTTTCTTGGCCCATTTCCGTCAATGTGTCAAGCCGAGCATTCAAATAATCCCAACTCACATCAACAACTGCCTTATCCTCAAGATCCTCGTAATCTTTCTCCCATTGTTCAATATCGATTCTCAACTCATCTCTTTCAACCACAACAACATCATAAGAAGCCTACAAAGGGGCAAGAGATCTTTCCAGAAATTGAATCATTTTTGAAGATTCATGGAGGTCCCCTTGGGTCTGAGTAAGTGATTGCACAAGTTCACCAGCATAAGCCTCCTTCTAGTCCAAAAAATCCTTCAAGATTCTTATCTCTTCAGTAGCATGGGAAAGCTACTCCGCAAAGGAAGACTCCAGGATGTTCTTATCATTGCATGCTTAACTTGATAAAGCCTTCTCGATGGCCAATTCTGCTGCAATTACTCTGATTTGCTGCTCCAAGGTACACTTCTTCTCCTCTACTGCCTCCATATCAAGCTGAAGACTCTCGAATTTCTCCTTCTAGTTATCAACCTCGGTATGATAGTCATTCGCTAATTGCTCTATATGAACGATCATTTTCATCAATTATGTACCAATAAGATTGATCTGCACAAAAAGAGAAGTTATATTTGGTAAAGGATATAAAAAAAGGGAACGATATAAAGGATAACTTTAAGGACGAGTGTACAATCTCGTTCATCCAAGTTAAGGAGCTATGACTTTCCAACTTAGACTTCTCAACCGGGTCTATCAGAGGCTTCAACCACACATCCGCCTGGCCTGATTTCTTTAAGAGGCTATCTCCTGCAGGAACCTCTATCATAATTTGCTTCATCTCCCCACTACTTGAAGATCCTACTTCGACAATAGAAGGCACGGAAGTAGGGGCAGATGAAGGAGCCACGGATGGAATAGGCGGGGGAGCAGAAATAGGAACAGGTGCGACAGACGAAAGTTCCACTAGAGCAGATGGAGGAAAAATATCAAGAGGTGCCTCCTCTGAAATTGTGCCAAAGCCCCGGTGGAATAATCGTTCAATTGATTTATTGACAGAGGAAGGAGTTGCATCTTCAGGAGCGGAATGCTCTGACTCAGGTGCGGAAGGTGGATCAGTAACTGGAGCAGATTCACCGTCAGAAACGACCTTTCTTCTCTGTGACCTCTGAATCAGAGAACTTTCCTCCTGCTCTTCCTCATCTTCTAAAGTCTGAGACCAGCTTGCTTTCCTTTTTGATGAAGAGGATTTCACAATAATTTCTTGGGCCTTGGCCAAAGAAAGTTTCGAAGCAGATACAGCAGCAGCAGAGACCCCACGAGCGGGAAACCCTAACAAATAAAAGGGATTAGAGAAGATTAAAAGGAGAAAGAAAGGAAATATAAAAACAAAAAACCTACCATGGGTTTTCACTTTCCAACCAAACCTCGCTGAGAGGTACTTCCAAGAATGTTCTTTCATTGGAACGATCAACAACAATTTTTCTACCCAACCACGAAAATCGGAGACCTCCTCAACGGTTACCATGGTTGCTGCAAAAAGAAAAAAAATAGTCACGGTACTGAAGATTTATCAAAAAAAATAATAAAGAAGAAAGTGAGCAAAATTGTACTCACGTGCAAAGTTCCACTTCTCAGGGAAGGGGAGATTTTCTTCACCTACCAAACCTTTAGTAGGTACAGCAACATACCAGACATACCACCCTTTATCTTTATCATCATCAGGTATTACCAAAACTCTTTTACTCCTAGCCGCAAGAGTAAAAACTCCTTGGCGGAATAACATAGGAGAATAGAGATGAATGATATGATGAAAAGTAAAAGGAACTGAAGCTAAGGTGGCAAATATCTAAGGCATGCTACTGCCCTCCAGATAAGAGGACCGATCTGTTCCAAGCACACATTAAAAAATCGACAGAATTCTATGATGACAGGGTCGATGGGAGGCTTGAATCCTAAAGTAAAGGGGTAAGTATACACAAAAGAATACCCAGTTCTGTAAGAGGTTATTCTTTGATTCTCATTGGGAACTAAGACTGGAAAGTCAAATTTCCAATAACAATCTCTACGCACGAGTGAAACTAAACCCTCAGTGATTTGAGTAGGGTATATATCAACACGATCATGAGATGTCATAGAAGAAAGCTGTTTTCTTATGGCCTTACTATCCTTTACAAAAGAAAACTCAGCAGGAACAATCTCATCAATATTTGGCTCACGAAGTGGTTCGTTAGGTTCTTTACTCTTAGAAGAAGATCTAGAAGCTCTAGCCCTAAAAGAAGAGAAATATTAGCCTTAGAATATGGCGGGGGAGTAATGTTGCAAGGAGAAGAAGAACCCCTAGAAGGTGTAGAACACAAGCTTCTTAGTCTACCACCCCTCCTACTCCGAATTGGAGCAGAAGAAAGAGATAGTTCGTCTACAATGATAACCTTCTTGGGTTATTGATTTGAGGAAGACATATTTACATGAAAGAGGAATTTACAAGTAATGAAGGAAATTTAGAAGTTTTTCGTGAAGGCAAAGGCAAGAAAAGGGGTATTTATACTCAGAGGCAACCGTCAAAAAAATGGAAAAAACACTGATGTGAAAGTCATAATTAGAACTGTCACTTTGTGACTAATGCAGCCACAAAAACCCCTAAAAGGCGCTGATGAATTGCAGAATCAATTCGAGAATGCCACATGGCACGAGCATTAAATGGAAGTGACAAGTGACGCATACACTCAGAGATGGATGCAATGGTACGAGTGAAACGGCGGCAAAAAAATTCCCGCCATAAATGAGTATCCACTTACCAAATATTTAATTGATAAATAAATGGTAAGTGGGGGGACTATATGTATTGGTAAAAAATAGACTTCACACGTGTAATATTTTTGATGACAAGGCAATCTACGTGGATCAATGGAAACATGATAGCTGGTCAGAAGTTTAGAAAGAAGTACGGGACAACGAGGAATGGAATAGCATACACACGAGACAATTAGATGCGGGAGTTCCAGTCTAATTGAGGAGTTGAAGAGACACGGTCAGAATGAACCAAGGCATAATAAAGGGCAGATTCAAAGATCTTCAATCAATGATCTAAACGTTACATAATCTTCACGCAACATTTACGATTACCAATTGTAACGTTACATTAATGATATTATTAGTCATTAATGCTCAATTATTAAGAAGAGTGGATGTTATATTAAGAAATTCCCTATAAAAGGGAGTAGAATCTCACTTACATTTATGTGATCTTATTGCTTTCTTATTTACAAGTCTAATTCTTATTATTCGATTATCAAAATCCCGAGTACTTTTTAAAATAGCTTTGACTAAGAATCTAATTCTTTGGTTAAACAATTATATAGTAGACGGTGCAGATCGCCAGTTGGATGGTTTGAGCCGAGAGAGGCTCGATTGTAGGGTACAGACTTAGTTCAGGAGGCCTTGGACAAGGTCAATATTATACATGATCGCCTTCGTACAGCTCAGTCCAGGCAAAAGAGTTATACCGACAATAGAGCTCGTGATGTGTCATTCATGGTCGGAGAGAGGGTATTACTTTGCGTATCGCCCAAGGGTGTTATGAGATTTGGAAAGAAGGAAAAATTGAGCCCTAGGTATATCGGGCCATTTGATATTCTCGAGAGAGTGGGGGAGGTAGCCTATAGACTTGCATTGCCTCCGGGGATATCCTCAATTCATCCGGTATTCCATGTGTCTATGCTCCGGAAATATCATGGTGACCCGTCCCACATATTAAATTTCAGTTTTGTTTAATTGGACAAGGATTTGACCTATGAGAAGGAGCCAGCAGCCATTCTAGACCGGCAGGTTCGTTAGTTAAGGTCAAAGAGTTACCCTTCAGTTTAAGTGCAGTGGAGAGGTCAGCCTGTAGAGGCAGCTACTTGGGAGTCCGAGTCGGACATGCGGAGTAGATATCCACACTTGTTCGCCAGTTCAGGTACTTTTCTGTGTCCGTTCGAGGACGAACGTCTGTTTTAAAAGTGGAGATTGTGATGACCCAAAAGGTCATCTTATGATTTAAGACTCCATTCAGTACTTATTAGTCTTAAAAACATTATTTTTATTCACCTCAATTTGGGTGCGCAGTCCGGTCGTGAATCCGAAAAGCCTTTATGTGAAAATATATGAAATAATAATTTTTGAGAGTTAAAAATTTGATTTTTAGATGACTTTGATCAACATTTTGAGTAAACGGACCCAGAACCGTGTTCTGACGGTACCGGGATTTCCGTAGTAAAAAATGGGACTTGGAAAAATGCCCGGAATCTAATTCCAAGGTCCCTCGCTCGAGAAATGATTTTTTGATGAAAATTGTTAAACTGGAATTTAAAGGAATTAAAGAAATTGATTAATGTTTGAACTCATTGGTATTGGGCCCGTATTTTAGTTCTGGAGCCCAGTACATGTCTATTATAACATATATGTGATGTCTGTGAAATTTAGTGGAAATCGGAGTTTATTTGACGTGATTCGGACGTCCGGTTGAGAAGATAGTAATTTTGAAGTGTTCTTGAGAAATTCATGAGCTTTGATGCTAAATCCGTAGTTTTAGGTGTTATTTTAGCAATTTTATCGCACGTGCAAGTCCGTAGGATGTTTTTAGACTTATGTGTAATGTTTCTTTTGGATCCCCGAGGGCTCGGGTGAGTTTCGGATAGGCTTCGAGATGTTTTGAATTTAGAGAAATCTGATGTTTTGTTGTTACTGGTGCGCAGAAATTTTGTGCTTCACGATCACGAAACGCAATCACGAAGTGTAACCAGGCTGAGGGAGAAATCTTTCTTCGCGAACGCAAAGTACTGGTCGCGAACGCGCAGCACGGGGAGGGGGGTACCCTTCACGAACGCGACCAGCCTTCCGAGAACGTGATGAGTTATGGGACCTGGGGGAGGGGAGTATTCTACGCGAACGCAGCCACTGGGTCACTAACGCGATGGCTTGGGGGGAATGCCTTTTGCAAACGCGTGGAATGACTCGCGAACGCGAAGGCCAATAGGGATAAAGCATCGCGAACGTGACAGGTCCTTCGCGAACGTGAAGAAAACCTGCCCAGCTATTAAAACAGAACCTAAAAACGAGAATTTGGCCATTATTTCATATTTTCAAAACCAAGAAGGCTTATAGGCTATTTTGAAGAGACAAGTTCTTCCCCAAAGTGTTGGTAAACGATTCTTAACTACTTTCTTCCAATTACCCATTGTTTTTCATCAATTTACAACTAAAAATCTAGGGTTTTCATGGTAGAAATTGGTGATTTGGGTAGAATTAAGGAATTTTGTATAATTGGAATTTAGACCTCGAATTGAGGTCGGATTTCAAAACTAATTACATGTTCGGGCTCGGGGGTGAACGGGTAAATGAATTTTGGTCCGAACCTCGAGTTTGGACCAAGCGGGCTCGGGGTCAATTTTTAACTTTTTTTGGGAAAGCTATGATTATGCGTTAAAGTTAATTTCTTTAGCAATATTTAATGATATTGAACTAATTATGATTAGATACGAGTGGGTTGGAGGTGAATCCCAAAGGAAAAGTTGTATTTGAGCAGTGAGTGGCCTGCGAAATCAAGGTAAGTGTTATGTCTAACCTTAGCTTGAGGGAATATGTATTGTGTGATTACTTGCTACGTGTTTTGTTGCTGAAAGCGATGTATAGGTGAGGTGGATAACATTGTGAACATTGATTCGAGATGGATAACATTGTGAACATTGATTCGAGGTTGAGACGTTAAATTTAGAAGGTAATTATGATGAAATATTGATTTCTTACGAAAACTTCTCTTTATCTGTTGTTAATGATTATGTTATTGGTGAGGAAGAGTGTAAAGCACGAAGGGTGATGTCGTGCATAATTTATTTTATATGGTGAGAAAGAGTGTAAAGCACGAAGGGTGATGTCGTGCATGATTTATTTATATTGTGAGGAAGAGTGTAAAGCACGAAGGATGATACCGTGCAAGATTTATTAATATTGTGAGGTTGAGTGTAAAAGCACGAAGGGTGATGCTGTGCATTCTTATTTATAATCTGGTGAGGATGAGAGTAAATGCACGAAGGGTGATGTCGTGCATGATTTATTAATATTGTGAGATTTAGTGTAAAAGCATGAAGGGTGATGTCGTGCATTCTTATTTATAATCTGGTGAGGATGAGAGTAAAAGCACGAAGGGTGATGCCATGCATTCCTATTTGTTATTTGGTGAGGCTGAGAGTAAAAGCACGAAGGGTGATGTCGTGCAGATTTCCTTTCTATTTTAGTTTCTTAATTTGGTTGTTTGTTAATCACTGTTTATTTCTTCCTTCTCGTGTTTCTCACTCCTTATGTTGAAATTTCCCATTGTATGTCCCCTTCCCATTAATTGTTGTTTAAATTCTTTAATTGTTGTTATTTCCAATAGCATGATTATATAACATAACGACTCAGTCGGTCGTTCCGAGAGTTTAACCCCGTTTCCCCTATTTCTGCTTCATTATATGCGGTTCAGCTTCATTACGTTGCGTTAGATTGGTTGGCTCAGGTTCGGAGCGATTTTTGGAGAGAAATGAGACACTTAGTCTCTTAATTTGGCCTTATGGTGAGAAAGTCAACCGAAAGTTGACTATTTTGTAAACGATCTCGGAATGTGGATTTTATAGCTCGGATAGATTCGTTAGGTGATTTGGGACTTAGGAGTGTGTTCGGAATGAAGTTTTGATGTCCGATGTAGAATTAGGCTTGAATTGGCAAAAGTTAGTTTTTGGCGATTTCCGGTCGGCAGGGGAAAATAGACTATCGCGGTCGGAATGGAATTCCGGAAGTTGGAGCAGGTTCGTAATGTCATTTTGGAGATGTGTACAAATTTTCAGGTCAATCGGATGGGTTTTGGATGGTTTCGGCATCCTTAGTGAAATTTAGAAGTTTCAAAGTTCATAGGCTTGAATTTGAGGTGATTTTAGTGTTTTTGCGTTGTTTTGGTGTTTCGAAGGCTCGACTAAGTTTGAATGAGGTTATGGGAATTGTTGGTATTTTTTGGTTGGGGTCCCGAGGGGCTCGGGATGATTACGGATAGCCATCGGAGGATTTCAAGTTGGAAAAATTGTAGCTGAAGCTGCTGATGCAATATTTCTGGTGTGGCCGCACCTGCGGAAGGGTGGCCGCAGGTGCGGAGAGGCATGTGCAGGTACGGAACTCGGTCAGGCTGAAGAAGACCGCAGGTGCGAGACATGGACCGCACCTGCGGAGTCGCATGTGCGAAAATGGCCCTTTAAGTGAATTCTCGCAGGTGCGCACCTGCGACCGCAGGTGCGGGTCCGCAGGTGCGAGATTTTGGGCCGCAGGTGCGGAACCCCTGAGCAGAACATATAAAAAGGGCCCTTAGCGAATTTTGGTCGTTCTTTCACCATTCTTATTCGAGTTTGAAGCTTTTGAAGGGTTTTTGAAGAGGGAAATCGATAGTTCTTCATTGAGGTAAGAATTTTGGACTTAAAACTCGTTTATATGTGATTAAAGGTCTGATTAATAGCGAAAATTGGGGAAAATCAGTTAAACATGGGTAATTAGGACTTGTGATTAAGAGACCTTAAAATGGGATCTGAGGGGTCATTTGGACTCCGATTTTAGTATTCTTGGTATGTATGGACTCGTGGGAGGATGAGGATTCTTGTGGTGTAAATTTTATCTAGTTCTGAGACGTAGGCCCGGGGGTCGGGTTTGACCAATTTCGAGATTTTTGGGTAAATTTGGTAATTTTCGAATGGGTTTCATTCCTTGGCATATTACAATGATATGAATATGATTTTTGGTAGATTTGGAGCACTCAGAGGCACAGTCTAGAGGCAAAGGCATTGAGGGCTAGGCTTTTAGCCGGTTTTGAGGTAAGTAACGTTTCCAAACTTGGTTCTGAGGCTTCAAAACCCCGAGCTAAATGATTTATGACTATAATTGAGGTGACGCACCTGCCAAGTGATGGGCGTGCGGGCGAGCACCGAGTAATTGTGGCCTGGCTCATCCCATGGCATTTGTCTAGTAGCTATTATTGATCGATATCCGCACTTCTATTAATGTAGTAATTGTGAACCTATTAGAAATCATGTTAAGTATAAGTGCTAGGCTTTACGCCGAAAATGTTGATACCCGAGTGGTCGTATATTACTGTCTCATTTTGTGATTGTTTTATTTCATATACTCAGTCCTGTTATAGCATATCACTTCATACCCCAGTCTCAGTATTGTTAATTATATGCATACTTATCATTGTTTCGGGCTGATAGAGGCATCTGTGATCCATGTGAGTGAGACTGGAGAGTAATGATTGAGTGATGCCGAGAGCCTGTTATTGAGACAGTTATGAGATCGGACTGCACACTGCAGCGATGCTTAAATCATGCCTTCGTTGGCTTGATATAGTGCTTGGGCCACTAGGGCCCCTCCGGAGTCTTTACACCCCCAGCGAGCTCATTGATGATGAGGGATGGATCTTCCCTGGACATGGACCTTGTCTGAAGCTGATGTTATGTGAGGGATGGATCTTCCCTGGACATGGATATTGTCCGAGTGTTGTATTCCGGAGATGGATCTTCTTTGTGGGGCTGGACTGGCCTTTTCCTCAGTACGGAGTGACTACGGTCACCGGTGTTTATGCAAATTCCGGGATGGAACTTCCCTGGGCCTGAGATCCATATATAGTTGTCACGACCCAAATTGATGGGCCGCGACGGGAACCCGGTACCTTACTCAACCGAGCACCAATGTAACGTATCTTTCTTATTACATCATCATATACACGTGACATACGAGCCTAATAGGCCAACATAATCATTTATAAATTCAAAACATAGGCCAACAAGGTCGTACAATCTTTCATGTACACGACATATGTCTACAAGCCTCTAAGAGTACATAAATGTCGTAAAGGTCGGGACAGAGTCCCGCCATACCAAACAATACACGTCTAAATCATACTAACCAAACAAGCGACTCCGAAGCAAATGGAGCGCACCAACATGTTCCGATGAGTTGATAGCCTACTTAGAGGGCTCTCGACCTGTCTATCGGGACCTGCGGGCATGAAACGCAGCGTCCCCAGGCAAAAGGGATGTCATTACGAATAATGTACCGAGTATGTTATGTAAGGCACATAAATAAGTACATGAGAAACATGGAAAAAATATAGAGTACATGACTCAACCTGTAAGTCTGAATAACTTTGTAAATCATAAATCACTTTTAGCAGCATGCATATGCGTATGAATGTCATGTCGTGCATAGGTATATGTTTCATAACATCATCAGCCTCTGAGGGCATCCTATCATATCATATCAACCACTGTGGGCAAAATCATCATCGTATACCAGCTGATCAGGTGGTGGTGCGTATATAACGCCATAACCTTTCCCATATCCCATATACATATATATACATACATATATACGCGTATATAACACCGTTTGATTATACATACATATATACGCGTATATACCGCTGTTTGAATCATATTTCAGCCATTGTGGGCAACATCATCATCATATACCAGTTGATCAGGTGGCCGGGCATATATAACGCCATAATCTTTCCCCATATCCCATATACATATATAAGCGTATATAACACCATCTGGTCATGGGTCAATGCACATGTATGAAATGCATGAAAAGTACGTAATAATCTCAATATTCCTTCCGGATAAACTTTTCCAACTGCGTATTATTCTGAGACCCATGAACAGAAAATAATAATAATTCTCATGGGGATTCAAGAATATAGACACCCCCTACTATTTCTATGAATAGAGTAATTTATAGAAACTATGTATTTGCTCGTTTCTTCAGTATAATTTGGACCATTCCAAAAGAAATAAGAGATAGCCTTAACATACCTGGAGTAGGCAAGACTCCGTATAATATTCTTGGCGAAGATTGCACCGTACTCTTTTAGAACCGCAAATCCCTCATTGCTATAGTATTAAATAGTATTCGTATGAAATTCTTGAACCCATAATGTTTCCATTGCTAAACTTATGATTGTTGAAGCTTTGATGTGGTTATCACTTTATGTTATTTTGGAAGTAGCTAAAATTTTAGTGGGTGAAAGGGACTAGAGCATTTTGAAATGCTTTTCACTGTAGGTAGTAGACATAAAACATGGATCATTGCTAAACATGGATCATGCTCGTTTGACAGCATGTATCCTCCAAGCTATTGCATAATTTTATTCATCTTCAGTAATGGAGTTATGTTAGACAATGTGATGTTCTTATCAACCATCATTGAACTTTACCTTCTAATAATGTGACACCTATTTAAAATACTAATGAGTCACTAATTAGAAGGGGAAGGGGCTGCCACGTAGAGGGGTTTTAAACTTATCCAAAATTTGATAATTAATTAACTAATCTCCCACCAAAAATTATTAATTACTCAATTATCCATATAATTAAAAATTATCTCAAATTATTTAAAATACTACTCACTTTTAACACACTTTATACACCATACAATCATGGTCATGTAGTACCTTGTATGGTATTAGTCCATAAATATCGGGTATTTTAGCTCGATCCATATTTTATCCCAAAATGTGAAACTTTGACGAAATTTATTTTCTTCGATTTGCTTACCCTCTCACCTTCACGAATTTACTCATCAATTGTTTGAAATAGAATAATGCTTATAATCTCCAAAATAATCTCATTCCCGAACTTACGTCGATTGACTTACGACGAAACTTTAACATACGAAAATGCGGGATGTATCATCTCATTTTCCGAGCTTCCATCAACTTACTTATGGCGTACCTTCACGTACGATAATATAGAGTGTAACATCATTCCCCCCTTTGGAACATTCATCCTCGAATGTTGACTGATGAACTTATTATTTTTATAACTTATGTCTTCCGAATACTTTAGTACTCTCCTTGCCATCTAGGCAACTGTTTTGTGAATAATTCCAAAGGCCAGGGCATTCCCTTCTTTAGGCCTTTTTCTCACACCATGACTTGTGGTCGGAATTCTTCCAATCTCGTTACTGTTGCTACCTTCTATAATGCAACATGTACAACTCTGACCTTGTAAGTGCGCCTATGCGACTCTTTTCTCCTTTTTCCTCCAACTTTTAGCCCATATTAGGACTCACTTTGTAAACACATACAGAGCTTGACAAGATATCCCTCTGGGCATCTATAGGTATACTGAAGTTCTTCGCTCGGTACATTGTCGAACTTACGAATATTGTTATATCTTATTTCCTAGGCTCGGTTATCTATCCACATGAATTTACTGCATCTAAGTAGGTAAAAATATATCATAGCTCTTACCTTGAATTATCGTTATTGAGGTCTGGTACCAAACTCCGGGTTACGTTCGTTGCTTATCCCATATGTATAAATTTATGTCCTTTAAAGCTTCCTTATTATTGTTCATCTTTAGAATGACGACCTAATCTCACCTCATACTTTGTGACTTGTATCCATCCATTGTTGATTCACCTTAATGTTGATCTATTATCTACCACTAATAACTTGATCTCTTATGTAACATTGCCGCGAGGGCTCACGTCTCATCGGGGACATCTGGAGTAATTAGATTGATCCACCTCGAGGCGATACTATACTTCCATAACCGTATTTTATAGCATCCCAATATGACTCACCTTACATGGGTATTCTAATCCTTTATATATCACAATCACACCCTTATTCCACTACCAGGGCAGCATTTTATTTCTTCTAATTGCTAGTCTTAGACTTCCTTGAATTCATTCAGGCTAAACTGAGCTTTCTATAACTTAGAGAAACCATTAGCTCTTTTGTTTTCATGGGCTTAATCCTGGATTATCCATTATTTTCACATTCTCACTTTCCCTTTCTTATCCTTATTCCTGTCTTCCTAAAACCTTAGCTTGCGACCTATACATATCTATTTATACTACTCGCAACCTTCCTTCAACTTGCTTGCACCACAGATTTCTTCCTTGTGTTATTTTAGAACCTCAAGTGATACATCACATCGTCTCTAATTCTTGTTTACTCTCCTAATTGGACCTCTCGATACCTAGAAATCAACGACTGGAAGATATGCCACTGACGTTGCCGCTATCATTCTTGGATACTGAATCCCCACGCTTCTAGCCTTTTATCCGAAGTACGGACTATTCACAACCTTCTATATTTAGGTATTTGATATGTTGTTCGCCTTTACCTTATTACCTTAAAATCTTTCATCGTATCTTCTATTTATTTCATGACCTCCCTTCCACATAGGTATAATTCACGTCCATAACATGAGGCTCTTATTATGATACTTGCACCCGGGGGGAGCTTCGTACT
Organism: Nicotiana knightiana; assembly: GCA_005239525.1. NCBI lineage: Eukaryota > Viridiplantae > Streptophyta > Magnoliopsida > Solanales > Solanaceae > Nicotiana > Nicotiana knightiana. The sequence goes on from ML437205.1 coordinate 38,641, forward strand.
GACTTTTTATGAGGCCTGTACTTTTCCAACTGGCTTTATCATAAGGTTGTTATAGAATATGGTTGTTGTACTTCCTCTCTTGTACCTCTAATATTAAGAGTGATTCTGCAATGTTCTCAATCATGATTTCTATAATTTTCTGGGTCCAATAACCAGACTCCTGATTTACTTGGTTGATGTAACTCTTTAGTTTCTTCTTCCTTTTGATCAACCTTTATATAGGCCAAAGTTATCTTCCGATTTGCGGCTCCTGGTATTAATTATTACTTTAGCCTGTCATGGGCGTCATGGAATATCTATGATACAATCTTCTAACAACTCAACCTTTTGTCTATGCACTGAGCTGAATTCTTTCTTTAACTTCTACCAGAATCTTCTAAGTCGGTATGATTGTCAACATATATGTTGTATGTATAAAACTTTACTAAGAGACATCCCCACTATAAATATTTAGTGATTCGAGGGTTTATTTTATTAGTTTTAATAATAAGAATTTTGTTTAATTTAATGTAATAAATAAAGTCTATTTTGTACTCTATCTGTGTATACTTTTTTATTCCTAAAAAATAGCAGATGAAATAGAAGGCTTAATGATAGGTGCTAACTATCTTGTACGGTTCGGGGGTAATCTGCGTACTCCGATCAGTGGGGGGGAATCTTTGGCTCTATCGAACATACAGAGAATTGGAGGTAGGAATCGCAGAAACTATCAAAATCAAAAAAGAAGTGACAATAGTCACTATAAGTATACGAAAGAACGGTTTTTTTCTAATTCCTATGATGCAATTGGGGCTTATCGGCAGAAACAAATCAATTTAGATAGTCCTTTGTGGCTCCGGTGGTGACTAGATCGCATGTATAAAACTCCGAACTCTTAAGTGTGTTAATAACGTAATTAACGTTGGATTATTAATCGAATGATTCTTTTTGTTCCTTCTTAGCTTTCTTTAAAAGTAAGCAATTACTTTTCTTGGTCTTCTTGCCCCCTTGTTACGTGAATACTTAGCTTACCTTAGTGCCAATACATATTGGAATTCCATACAACTCATGTGATCTTGAATATCACTTCTGATTTTACCTCCCGTTCATTATCCATGGTAGGCGTCATTTTCTTATGGAGTGCACACAATGTTATTGTGAGACTGTTGTTATAAGACCATTTCTTCCTTAGGTCATTCAGCTTAGGTTGAAGCCTTCTTCCATACTTTCTCAATTAGTCTTTCATTGTAGTATTTAGGGAGGACCCTCTTACTCTTGTAAAGTTGTGAGCTTATTAGATCGTATACTCAACGGAAATTTTGATGTTCTTCCTCGTCTATAATTATCCCTAGTTACTTACCTCCAGGACCTTGTGCTTGTAGGGTTGCTTCTGAACTGATATTTTAATTGTCTTCCCAGTGGCACTCTCTTTCTTCCCGTAACACTCATACGATACCTTTAACTTTCCCAACTCTTATTTGAATATACCTTAAGTATTATAATGTCATATCTGCAAGACTGAATTCCCCACGTTGGGGTTCACTATGTTTATCTTGCATAATATGTTAATTTTTATGTATCCTCTTGTCTATCCATAACTAGGTTCTTCCTAAATCAATTGCTAAGTAATATCTCTTGGGTTATTCCTTTTATCTTTAACTTACCTCTCTCACTAGCTCCTTATTTATCAAAAACAACTCGGCAGGAACTCTAACCTCCTCTCCTTGACGTTGTACTTGCATAATATTCTGGGATCGTAGCCTATCTATAGGCTTTGAATAAGTGTAACTTCATCCCTTTCTTATTTTTATTTCATTCTTCCTTTACCATTTCATAGATACTAGAACCAATTAATTTTTCACTTAACGCCACATCACTCCATATTCCCCCCTTTAGGGGAGTACTAAGAGTTGAAGCCACGAGGATCTACGTACAGACACGTTACCTCTTTATCTTTGGCGACTTTTCACATCATCGATGACCCTTACTTGCCTTGTGGCAATCCTTCTGTACCAAGGATAACAAAATTCCTTACTCATGATAGTGACACCCAGTGTAATTGGAACACACATTTCCTTAAGTTTAACTTTACTCACATTGCTTGTTTTAGGGAAGCATCTATCTGAATGACCATTCTCTAATTTCTCATGAATCTTCTTCTGTGGTCCATTCTATTATCGCTGGAACGCAATCTGAAATTCTCATGATGTTCATTGTTATCAAATCCCTCAGCCCCTAATTCATGTTAGTTTATCTTGTTCACCAGCCCATACTGATTGCTATTATTCTGAGGTCTAACTTTTTCTCCTGGTAGTCGTGTTAAAGTCACGAACGTATTTCTCAAAGTGAGGATATGAATTTATGGACTATACTCTTTTGTTTTCTCAAAGCCTATCACCTCTTGTCTTTTCCTTTACTTGACTATAGATTCTGTAATACTGTCATTTTTTTTTATCTACCATTGTCATCCACGTATCATATCATACTCATAATGCATAATTAACTCTTTTCTTATTTCCTACTAACGTTTATGCTTACCACTTTATTCTGAAAACTCAAACAAGACATTCTTTTGCTTTCAGCTTCCCTTTGCTCCATCCAATGGCTCTTCAAGTTGCTCAACGTCCTTGCTCTACTAGGGAAGAGAGTCACACTAAGGTAATATTTATCCTTTCCAGGCATTTCAGTGCCTATCTTCGAATATTTTTTATTTTTTATCATGCTAGTATTCACATCTAATTGTAATATCCTAGATTGTATCACATGTGTGTCTTACAAGGAGATTTATTAGCACATCTGTAATATCCTTTGGAAATGTCAACTAATACAAACAATCCATTCACCATTTTTGGGTTACTCTAACCCCAACCGGATTTTGAGGTTCCGTCCTTTTCTTAAACTACACTTGTTAACCCCTATAGGGCATTACTGAGATAGGTGCGGCCAATTGTACATACCTCTGTTATTAATGAAGGTAACTCAAAAATCTTATATTTCTCTACATGTATTGTAGGTAATGTTCGTCTCTACTAATTAGGTACCTCGTACCCTTATTTACCTTGCTTCTTCTATTTGTTGAAGCTTGTACCTACCTTCCGATTCTCTTATTCCTCACCGCAAGAGTGGATAGATATTCTTGCCTTACGGATCCTTATCAAGGAGCTTGCACGTCTTTCAGTACACCCATGATCTGCTAAAAACCTCACATTTACTTATCGTAAGCATCATACAAAAATTCAATTCCTCTGACTCAGATTTTTCTCAACTATATCTCTTTCCAACCTTCTTTCCGGATATAGGTATCGTCTTATTACGAATAGAATAGAATTTTGAAATTTGAATTCTTATAAGTGAGCTCTACCACACGATCTAGAGTAAGAAGAAAGAGTGACAATACTAAATGCCCTGTAGCCTCCTGCTTATAAGTGTGGTGCACGACACACCCATAAACAAGACTCTACTAGACACGACTTGTAGATTTCCTAGGACAGAACTACTCTGATACAACTTTTGTCATGACCCAAACTGATGGGCCGCGACGGGAACCCGGTATCTTACTCAACCGAGTACCAACGTAACGTATCTTTCTTATTACATCATCATATACACGTGACATATGATCCTAATAGGACAACATAATCATTTATAAATTCAAAACATAGGCCGACAAGGCCGTATAATCTTTCACGTACACGACATATGTCTACAAGCCTCTAAGAGTACATAAATGTCGTAAAGGTCGGGACAGAGTCCCGACCAAACAATACACGTCTAAATCATACTAACCAAATAAGCGACTCTGAAGCAAATGGAGCGCACCAACATCTTTCGCTGAGCTGATTGCCTACTTGGAGGGCTCTCGACATGTCTATCGGGACCTGCTGGCATGAAATGCAATGTCCCCAAGCAAAAGGGATGTCAGTACGAATAATGTACCGAGTATGTTATGTAAGGCACATAAATAAGTACATGAGAAGCATGGAAAAAATATAGAGTATATGACTCAACCTGTAAGTTTGAATAACTTTGTAAATCATAAATCACTTTTAGCAGCATGCATATGCGTATGAATATCATATCGTGCATAGGTATATGTTTCATAACATCATCAGCCTCTGAGGGTATCCCATTATATCATATCGGCCACTATGGGCAAAATCATCATCGTATACTAGCTGATCAGGTGGTGGTGCGCATATAACGCCATAACCTTTCCTATATCCCATATATATATATATATATATATATACATACATACATATATAACGCCGTTTGAATATACATACATATATACACATATATAACGTCGTTTGAATCATATTTCAGCCACTGTGGGCAACATCATCATCATATACCAGCTGATTAGGTGGTGGTGCGTATATAACGACATAACTTTTCCCCATATCCCATATACATATATTTACATATATACGTGTATATAATGCCATCTGGTCATGGGTCAATGCAAATGTATGAAATGCATGAAAAGTACGTAATAATCTCAATATTCCTCCCGGATAAAACTTTTCCAACTGCGTATAATTCTGAGACCCATGAACAGAAAATAATAATAATTCTCATGGGGAATCAAGAATAGACACCCCTACTATTTCTATGAATAGAGTAATTTATAGAAACTGTGTATTTTCTCGTTTCTTCAGTATAATTTGGACCATGCCAAAAGAAAGAAGGCATAGCCTTAACATACCTGGAGAAGGAAAAACTCTGTATAATATTCTTGGCGAAGATTGCACTGAACTCTTTTAGAATCGCAAATCCCCCATTGATATAGTATTAAATAGTATTCATATGAAATTCTTGAACCCATAACGTTTCCATTGCTAAACTTATGATTGCTGAAGCTTTGAAGTGGTTATCACTTTATGTTATTCTGGAAGTAGCTAAAATTTTAGTGGGTGAAAGGTATTAGAGCATTTTGAAGTGCTTTTTACTGTAGGTAGTAGACATAAAACATGGATCATTGCTAAACATGGATCATGCTCGTTTGACAGCATGTATCCTCCAAGATATTGCACAATTTTATTCATCTTCACTAATGGAGTTATGTTAGACAATGTGATGTTCTTATCAACCATCATTGAACTTTACCTTCTAATAATGCGACACCTATTTAAAATACTAATGAGTCACTAATTATAAGGGGATGGGGCTGTCACGTAGAGGGGTTTAAACTTATCCAAAATTTGATAATTAATTAACTAATCTCCCACCAAAAATCATTAATTACTCAATTATCCACATAATTAAAAATTATCTCAAATTATTTAAAATACTACTTACTTTTAACACAGTTTATACACCATACAATCATGATCATGTGGTACCTTGTATGGTATTAGTCCATAAATATCAGGTATTTTAGCTCGATCCGTATTTTATCCCAAAATGTCAAACTTTGACGAAATTTATTTTCTTCGATTTGCTTACCCTATCACCTTCATGAATTTACTCATCACTTGTTTGAAATAGAATAATGCTTATAATCTCCAAAATAATCTCATTCCCGAACTTACGTCGATTGACTTACGACGAAATTTTAACATACGAAAATGCGGGATGTATCATCTCATTTTCCGAGCTTCCATCAATTTACTTATGGTGTACCTTCACATACGAAAATATGGGGTGTAACAATAGTATTGGGTGAACTTCTTTGGAAGAGTTTTGAGAACTATGTGCATTTTCACACTGTGACATGTTGGCATGTAGAGCATATTCTGTTGTTATTTTCTGATAAACTGTGAACATGCCTAAATTTTGTATGTTGATGATTAATTATTGCGGTTTAGTCCGTCACTACCTCTCAGCACATAGTTTGGGTTCGTTACTTCTGAGTTGGTGTGTTCACATTACTCCCTGCACCTTGTGTGCAGATCCAGGTACACCGGGACCCGGTAGTGGATACTAAGCAGCTGTCAGAGTTTCATTGAAGTCGTCGAGGTAGCAGCTGGCGATCACAACCTCGTCTTCTTTTTCTTATTCTACCTGTTGTTCTTTATTTTGAGACTATGTCGTCCATTTCTCCTTTTCCTTGCTTTATGTTATAGCAGCTCATGACTGAGTGACACCGGATCCGGGGTTGGAGATTTTATATTTTGTTCAGATATTGTTTCAAACTTCAGATTATTAGTATTATCAGTAATTTCATTTTAAAACTGTATTTTTACTGGAAATCAAATTTAACTTAGATAAAATGGGCGGCTTGCCTGGTTCTACGATAGGCGCCATCACGACTCCGAAATCGAGTCGTGACATATACGTCCAAGTTTTATGTGGTGTCCTGTCCTAGCCTCGTCACTACTTCGCCGAGGTTAGGCTCGGCACTTACCAGTACATGGGGTCGGTTGTACTGATACTGCACTCTGCATATTCTGTGCAGATCCAGGTTTAGATCCGAGCTGAGTTCGAGTTGTAGCAGACTATTCGCACGAAGATACGAGGTAGATCTGTCGACGTCCGCTGATTTCTAGAGTCTCTTCCTCATTATTCAGTTGTTGTTTCATTTAGTTCAGAACATATATATATTCTCTTTCAGCCAAATACGTGTAGTAAATTCTTAGTAGTTCGTGAATTGTGACTCCAAACCCTGGGTAGCTAGAGATTAGTATTATTTTCGTAGTATCGTACACTATTTCATTTGTTATTTTTGGTACCATATATTGGATGGTAGTAAAACTCCATATATATATATACTTTAGTTGTTTTAATGTTATAACCTACTAATGTTGGGTTGCCTAGCAAGTTTAGCGTTAGGCGCCATCACGGTCCCGACGGTGAAAAATCGGGTCGTGACATAAGGGGTGTGAATGGGAAATGAAAGAGGCACCTCTTGGGTATGAATGAGAAATGAAAAAGGCACCTCTTGGATTGCACCTCTTCATCCCACCCTTTCATTGGGGTGTGATGGAGAAATGGAAGAGGCACCTCTTGGATTGCACATTTTCATCTCACTCTTTCATTGTCTATAAATAAAAACGCTTAGCCTCATTTTCTACCACTGAAAAATCTGAAATTTCTCCTCTTTTTTTTTATTATTATTGTTGCATTATTTTTTCCAATTAAATAAAGTGTCAAGTGTGATTTGCTCCGTTTATTGAGTTCATTGAAATTCTGTAATTTCGATTGCCAGTATTACAGAATAGTTATTCTATTCTATACTACGAGGAAGTAATCCATAACCTTGGGCAATAGTGAGGGGATTAAATTCCTTAAGGACACACAAGAAACTTGTGGGCTCGAAATTTTCTGTTTTCATTTATGAACTAAAGTTTATTTACTTCTTTGATTTTCTGACTTCGAACACAAATTACCAACAATATTAAGGAATTTAATTTAATGGTCGGTAGCAGAAAAGAAAAATACTTGAAGTGAAAGTCAGTCTGTCATATGACGAAGCAATTTATTTTGTTACAAAGTTATTTGATGTTATTTTTTAGAAGTGATTAATGTCACTGGGTTTAAGTACGAGATGTTTGATGCTTATTTTCGATTAAATGATTGTCGTGGGAAAGCGAAAGCAAACAAACGAAGGAATTCAGAAAATTCAAATTCATCAAGGAAGAAACTTTAAGATAAGTTTCAGATTCTTTAAATCTTGAATGGTTATGGAATAACAATGTTATGTATTTTCTTAATGCTTATGGAAGTCCCTTCCCCTCATATCTTCAGCTCTCAAAAAGTGCCGAAAATACAAGGACGATCAAGTGTGCAAACTGATCGACTTGAATTTATGTTGGAAACAAAAAAGCGTCAAATTGATTCATGTGTAGAGATAAGGAATATATTCCCTTGGTTTATTGAAATTACATGATCATCAAATTGGAGTCTGATTTCCAGTAATTCCATTTAAGCGATTCATTTTTGTCAATTCGATTTTGTTGAATCAGTGCTTTCTTTCTCCAACATATATCTGAACATGTTGTCTATTGGAGTTTTAAAAATTAGGGTATGGATATTGGAGATCATAGTGATGGTTGGCAGATATCCAGTGAATCAGAAACGCCAATAATTCTCTTGGGAAAAAACAAAATTAAACCTGAAAGGGTGCAAAAGAAAAGGTTGTGCCTAAAACCAAAAACGACTATGATTTTGACATGGGTCAAATTCAAAATAGTGAATTAAGAAGAAAGTGGCCAAAATCATGTTCTACTTTCTTACCCTTACTTACTAAATTTCTATCCTTTACCTGGTTTTTAGTGAAATTTATTTTCATAAATATTAGGATAGATATGTATAATGTGATGATCTCATATTATAAATTGCTTTCATGATTTGGAATAATGTGTTATTAAAGGTTAATTTTACTATTCCTTGACCAAATGAATAAGCATTTAATTTGGTAACATGCATAAATATTTGTGGATGGTTATTTTTCAATGTTGTAAGCAAAAATTAGGCTTACGGTAATACTTGAAGTATCTTGAGATCATGAATATAATATATGTAAAGCTGAACATATATGTGTTTGATTAGAGAAAGATGTCACACTGGTTAAAGTGTTATAATAGTTTAGTTGGTAAACCATTTGGAAAGGGAATTAAAATTCTCGTGATTTTCTACACCGGATGGAGAATAAATTTTTTGTGATTTTCTACTCCTGCTTCGAGATCAAAATCTACGTGATTTCTTACTCGTTCATTGAGATTAAAGTCTTCGTGACTTTCTACTCATTTGTCAAAAATTAAAGTTTAAGTGACTTTATATTCATTTTGGAGATTAAAATCTTAGTGATTTTCTACTCCAAATTGTTATTCGGTTTGAAGATTAAAAAGTTCACCGTTTATTAAATTTGATTGTATCACATATTACTCGGTTTGAAGATTAAAAACTTCACCGTTTATTAGATCCGGCATAAGATATTACTCGGTTAGAAGATTAAAAACTTCATCATTTATTAATTCTGATTGTGTTAGATTGGTTTGAAGATTAAAAACTTCACCATTTATTCTGGCTCAGTCGTGATACAAATAACAGTTCATGTGGTTGGCTCTACAAAGTAATAGGGGCGGTGAATGTGAATCTCCTTCTTGGAATATGATATTATTTATCAAACGACAGCCCTTAGTCACCGCAATCTAATGAAATTACGGAAAGAGATAATAGAACGTCAAAAGAGACGATGAATGCCTAGTTTTGGTTTACCCAAAACTTGTGGGAGGGAAGCTATGCTTACAACTAACTGAACACAATCTATTCCATATGAAAAATGAAAAGGTAGAAAATCCAACTTGAAATATTTCCAAGTGTGGGGGAAGGGTATTTGGGTACAGTGCAAATTCTTAAACCCAAAAGGATAAAAATCAGATCGAAAACTATTGATTCAGTTTTCATACGATATGCAACAAATAGTAAGGCATATCGTTTTTTGATTTATAAATCAGAAAATCCAGACATTCATATTAATACAGTAATTGAATCAGATAATGATTAATTCTTTGAGAGTACTTATCCGTATACAAAGGAATGTGAATCGTCTAGTGAAATATCTAAGCGAACTCGGGAAGAAGCAAAGGAAAGAACGTTGAATTAGAAAAAATTCAAGACGTAGTAAACGTCAAAGGTTAACTACTTCCTTTGGACCAGATTTTTTGACATTCTTGTTAGAAAATGAGCCTCAAACGTTTAAAGAAACATTGTCTTCCTCGGAAGCACAATATTGGAAAGAGGCAGTCAATAGTGAGATAGAATCCATATTATGTAATCATACTTGGAAAAATGATTGATCTTCCTCCAGGAAATAAACCTTTTGATTCTAAGTGAATTTTCAAAAGGAAAATAAAAGTTGATGGTACTATTGACAAATATAAGGCAAGACTGATTAAGGATTTAAGACAACGCGTCTTGATTACTTTGAAACATGCTCACCGGTAACGAGAATTACATCTATTCGGATAGTAATAGCGTTAGACGCCGTGTATGGCCTTGAAATCCATCAGATGGACGTAAAGACAACTTTCTTAAATGGATATTTGGAGGAAGAAATTTATATGGAACAACCTTAAGGGTTCGTGGTTCCCGAAAAATAAAAGAAAGTGTGTCGACTTGTTAAGTCACTTTATGGACTAAAACAAGCATCCAAACAATGACATGTGAAATTTGACTAAAAAATGTTGTCAAATGATTTGAAACTAGTATGTTTACATTAAGAATACTCTAAATTATGTAGTCATTGTTTGATTATATATGGATATCCATATGTTGATAAAAAAGGCACATGAAACATGTGAGATGTGGGGGCATTTAGCTTATGCATAACAAAAGCTAATGTTAGACGTGATATCTATATTATTTTGAAGAACTAGATGATATGATTCTTCGAACCCCACGAATCCTTGAGGATATTGATATGGTAGTTGGTGAATTCATTACTTGTTCAGTCTTAGTGATGACTAGTGATGAAATTACAAATTCGAAAGTTGTTTACATGCCTTTACAAAAATTATTTGTTCTTTCTTGTACAATTATAATGTTTAGCTCTCTTATGAAAGGTTTCACCTGGTTGGTTGCGACTTTTCATGAAAAATGTGTTTGTATGTTTTGTATAAACATGACCGTTCATGAACGTAAGCATTAATACGTTGGTCTATAATGAGGTAAACCAACAGATGAACATGACCAAAATCCATTGCAAGTTGGATGTGTTTCATGAATGAAGGTGCTATAATTTGCATATCATATAGAATTATGAATAAATAGCAAACTAATACTTGAAAATGGCGGAGTGATTGTGAAATGTGTTAGATATTAAAATGTTGTGGCCACAACTGATGCCAATCATTCCAGCTGTTGTTATAATATACTATTGATACATTAAGTGTAGTCAATACTCTAATATGCAGTAAAGTCGAGATATATTAGTCTACGACATAATAAAGTTTGTATTTAACTTCCATAAAAATGAAACGAGTCTTGAGATATTTGGAATATACTCAAAATTATGCTTTGCACTACAATAAGTATACCCCGATAATGGAGGGGTATAGTGATGCAAATTAGATAATTGGTTGAATTGATTCTAAACCATTGGTGGAGGAGCGGTATCTTGGAAATCGTCCAAATAGACATGTATCGCCTGCCTTACAATATAGTCTGAGTTCATAGCTTTAGACAAGACCGATGAAGAAGCTTAATGGCTACGAAATTTCTCAGAAGATATTCTAGTTTGGTCCAAACCTTTGGCACCTATATGCATGCATTGCGATGGTCAATCGATATTAGGAAGCACTGGGAGCATTATGTATAACGGAAAATATTGTCATATATGACGAAGACATAAAATCGTTAGGCAACTACTCTCTAGGGGAATTATCATAACTGACTATGAGAAGTCAAGTGATAACGCGTCGGATCCATTTATAAAAGGACTAACTAGAGAGGTAGTTGAAAGATCATCGAAGAGAATGAGATTATGGCCAAGGACAAGTCATTGTGGTGGTAACTCTACCTAGAAGGCTGGAGATCCCAAGATCTAGGTTCAAGGAGCTCAAACAAAATCATTAATGACGGTTCAACATTGTCAAATAAAATTTCTTTTTGGTATATTCTCGTGAAGAGACAATGTTCAGTACCAAGGATAAAGCGTTAAGGCTTTTTAATGGTTTCTAAGTTTGATACGGGATATATTAAATAGTATATCTACGGTATAACACGTTTAGGAATCACCTATGTAAGTGTGAAGTGTAAGCCGCTTCAAGGAAATTTTTTTAAGGCCAGTTCTCTATGCACTTATTAACCAGGTGGTGTTCATGGATGAAACGAACACAACAATGAGACCCAAAGATGGTTAAGAGTTGATTGTGTGACTTATAGTTGTTTAGGTATACACCAAAGTTCGACGGTTCAAAGATATCAAATCTACCGATTGACCGAGTATATCCGACATAAGTTCACTACGGAAAGTTCAACAGGAAACCTACTTATCCAGATACGATATTAATCCTTACTTGCGAGTCACACAGTATTTTTCATGCATGTTTTTCCACATATGTCCATTCCCCTTTCATGTGGGGGATTATTGCATTTTTATTAAGGGGTGTGAATGGGAAATGGAAGAGACACCTCTTGGGTATGAATGGAAAATAGAAATGGCACATCTTGGATTGCACCTCTTCATATCACCCTTTCATTAGGGTGTGAATGGGAAATGAAAGAGGCACCTCTTGGATTGAAACTCTTCATCTCACCCTTTCATTGTCTATAAATAGAGAGGCTTAGCCTCATTTTCCACCACTAAAAAATATGAAAATTTTCCTTTTAAAAAAAATATTATTGCATTATTTTTCCAAATAAATAAAGTGTCAAGTGTGATTTGCTCCGTTTGTTGAGTTCGTTTAAGTTCTGTAATTTCAATTTCCAGTATTACAGAATAGTTATTCTGTTCTATCCTGGGAGGAAGTAATCCATAACCCTGGGCAACAGTGAGGGGATTAAATTCCTTAAGGACACAAGAAACTTGCGGGCTCGGAATTTTCTGTTTTTATTTATGAACTAACGTTTCTTTACTTCTTTTATTTTCTTACTTCGAACACAAATTACCAACAATTAGTTGTGGTAGTTGAGGTGGATGAGTGTTGGTTGTCATTGAGAATGATGGTGGTGGGAGTGGTGGGTGGTGGTAGTCGACAATGGTAGCGGCTATGATTGAGGATGATGGTGGTGATGGGTGGCATGGTGATAGTTGATAATGGTTGGCGATGACGACATTTAATAATGAGCATGGATGATAAAATCTTAATGATATTAAGTCTCTATTATAGATCTTAAAGATAAAGACCTATTAAGTAGTTGTGAAGTAAAAAAAACACACTTGGCGATTACGATATGAATAATTAAGACTCAGACTTTAAAAATAAACGCACTGAATATCTGAGATTTGGATGATTAAGATTCAGACCTCCATTAAGTGCAAACAAATGCGGCATAAATATGAGACCACATCTTTTTGGACTTGATTGTTTAACCAAAGAATTGGGTTCTTTTCCCAAAGCTATTTAAAGAAGAACACGGGTTTCTGATAACCAAAGAATAAGATAATAATTGTAGGTAATTTGTAAATGGAAAGCAGTAAGATGCCCAAAAAGTAAGTATATTGCAATAGTAGTTCGAATGTTTTTCTTTCTCCCTTTACAGGTTATAATTTTCTCCTTTATATAGGGAATTTCCTAATATAACATCCACCCTTTTCACTGATTGAGCATTAATGACTAATTATGACACTAATGTAACGTTACAATGAATCAACTGTAACTGTTGTGCGAATGTTGTGTAATGTATGGATATCTAATTTGAAGATCTCTGAATCTGCACTTTATTCTGCCCAAATACACTTTGACTGTGTCTCTTCATCTTTTCAATCAGGTTGAGACTTCGGTAGTTAATTAACCCATGTGTGTGATTTGCCGTGCCTCTTTGCCTCATACCTCTTCATAGAGTCCCGTCCAGATGTCGTGTATTCATTGTTCCATGTAGACTGCTGAGTCATCAAGATTTATTACACGTGTGAAGCTCTATTTTTACCAATACAGATAGTCCCCCCACTTACCATATATTTATCAATTAATATTTGGTGAGTGGATACTCATTTATGGCGGGAATATTTTGCCGCCGCTTCACTCGAATCATTACATCTTTTCTTGTACATAAGCGTCGCTTGTCACTTCCATTTAATGCTTATGCCATGTGGCATTCCTGGGTTGGTTCTACAATTGTTCAGCATTTTTTAGGGCTTTATTGCGGGTGCATCAGTCACGAAGTGACATCTTCAATTATGGTTTTCACATTATTGTTTTTTTCCATTTTTGACGGTTGTCTTCGAGTATAAATACCCCCTTTTCCTTTTCTTTCACGAAAAACTTCTAACTTTCAAACTTTATTTGTAAAGAACTTTTTCCTTTGCCTTTGTAGATATGTCTTCTTCAAACCAATCTAAGAGATTCATAAACATTGATGAGTTGACACCCTCTTCCGCTCCGACCCGGAGTCGGAGGGGTGGCAGACTGAGGAGTTTAGGCTCTAGTCCTTCGAGAGGCTCTTCTTCTTCCTAGATTGTTTCCCCTCTTTCTGCTAGGTCTTTAGTCTCTCCAAGATCTTGGGTTTTCAGGTCTTTGTCCAAGGGTAGAGAACATCACGAACCCCTATGCGAACCACGAGTTGATGAAATCATTCCTGCTGAGTTTACCTTCACTAAGGATAGTCAGATCCTTGTAGATCAGTCATTATCCCTTGATAGTGTTGATAGGTATCCCACTCTTATTACCGAAGGTTTGATTCCCCTTGTTCGCAGGGAATGTTCTTGGGAGTCTGATTTTCCCATTGTTATTCTGAATAGCAATCAAAGAATAACGTCTTACAAGACGAGGCATTCTTTTGTTTACACTTACCCTTTTACACTAGGGTTTAGAACTCCTATTGATCTAGTCGTCATCGAATTTTGTCGTTTCTTCAACATTTGCTTAGGAAAAGTTGGTCCTCTTGTGTGGCGGGTTGTCGCGTGTCTTAGATGTTTAGCTTCTTTAGCCTTGGTTCCTTTTACCTTCACTCACCTCATTCATCTTTATTCTCCTACCTTATTTCGTCAAGGGTTTTCACTCTGGTTTCTAGGAGCAAAAGAGTGTTGGTAAACCCTGATGACGATAAGGATAGAGGTTGGTACCTTCGGTATGTTGTTGTGCCCACTGTTGGTTTAGTGGGCGAGGAAAATCTTTCCTTCCCTGAGAAGTGGAATCGCGCACGTGAGTACATTTTAGCTCACATTTGTTATTTTTCTTCTCTTTGCTTTAAGGGTTTATTAACACCGTAGCTATTTTCTTCTTCTTTCATCAATCATGGGTACTGTTGAGAATGTCTCCGGTATCCGTGATTGGGTAGAAAAGTTGTTGTCGGTTGCTCCATTGGAGGAAAGATCTTGGAAGTACTTCTCCGGGAAGTACGGTTGGAAAGTGAAGACTCACGGTAGGTGAAACTTTTGTTTTCGCTTCTTTTCCTTACTCGAGCTTCTTTTTCTTCGTTTGTTTAACCTTTTTTTCTTTCGACAAGGTTTTCTGCTCGGGGGATGTCTGCTGCATCCATTTTGAAGATGTCTTTGGCTCAGGCCCAGGAGATTATTACTGGTTCCTCTTCTTCCAAGAGGAAAGTTTGTGGGTCTAGGACCTTAGAAGAAGAAGAATATGAGGAGGGCACTTTGGTGCACAGGTCACGTAGAAGAAGAGTGGTCTCAGACGATGAGTCTACACCCGTGGCAGTGTCTTCCATACCTGATGCCAGACCTTCTACCCTCGGGGATTATTCTTCTTCTCTTGCACATGATTCTGTGGACCATCTATTCCACGAAGGTTTTGGCCCTGCTGCTAATGAGGCACCTTTGGCTGTTTTTGCTCCCTCCTTTAGAGAAATCTCTTTGTCCGTTCCGGCTATTTCCTCTGCTCCTTTGGCCATTTCTGCTCCCGATGCTGCCTTGCCCATGGATTTCTCAGCTCCTCAAGTTTCATTGCCTGAGACTTCTTTAGCTCCACAAATTTCATTGCCCGTGGCTCCTTCATCTCAGCCTGCTTCCGTGCCTCCTGTTAGAGAAGTAGGGTCTTCCAGTAGGGAGATGAGGCAAGTGCTAATTGAGGTTACAGCTGATGGGAGCCTTTTTAAGAAATCCGTCCAACCCGAAGTGTGGCTGAAGCCTTTGATTGGCCCAACAGAGAGGACCAAGCTAGATAGTCACAGTTCTCTTACCTGGACTAATGAGGTTGTGCATTCCTCCTTGAAGGTAACATTCATTCTTTTGTATCTCATTCTTATACATGTAATTACCGTATCTAATTGATTTTCTTTTTGTAGATCAATCTCATAGGCACAGAACTCATGAAGAGGATTTCTAACACGGAGCAAGAGCTAAAGGAGTGGCATGCTGAAGCAGGGAATTGGAAGGGGCAATATGAAAGCCTGAGGCTCGACATGGAAGCCTTAGAAGAATAAAAGTGTACCTTGGAGCGGCATATGAGAGTCGTGGCTGCGGAGTTGGCAGTGGAGAAGGCTTCTTCTAACCAAGTGGACAAAGACAAGAGCATTCTTGAGTCTTCATATGCTGAGAAATTATCCCGTGCCTCGGAAGAGGATAGGAGCTTAAAATCCTTGCTGGAGTAGAAGGAGGAATACTCAGGCGAGCTTGTGCAGTCACTCACCCGGACTTAGGAGGATCTTCACGTTGCTTTAGACAAAATCCAATCTCTAGAGGAGTCAATTGTACCTTTGACGGCTGCCCATGAAGCTGTTGAAGTTGAGAAAGATGGATTAAGAGCTGAGCTTCAGATATGGGAGAGAGATTATGAAATTATCGAAGAGGCGACAGTTGTCGATGTTAGTTGGGCGTACATGAATTCTCGCCTCGATACATTGACGGAAATGAGTCGGGGAGATTTCGACATTAACGCTGAAATTGTTAAAACCAAGGAAACCATGGAAAAATCTCAACAAGGTTTGAATATTTCCCCACCTGAAGGTGAGACTCCTGTTGTCCGAGCCTCTTCGTCCCAAGCTGCTCCTACCCTTCTGCTGATGAAGAAGTCAATCCCCCTCCTCAAGAAGATTAAGATGTTGATTCACCCTTTTTTTTTTATCTTTGTCTCAATTGGTGGTTACCCCCAGTCCCATCGGAGGTAAATTTGGATCTCTTCAAAGTCCCCAAAAGACAACTTAGGGGTACCTTAATGTATAAAAAACTCTATACGGCTAAGTATAAGTTAATACTTAGTTTTTACTTAGCCGTTTTAGTATATTAATGCAAGTATGACTTTTGTTTTCCGTTGATTTTCTGTTCTACTCTTTAAGTCTTTTGCATGCTTTATTTTTCGAGGTTTTAGTTTTACCTCTAAGTTTTTCATATAGAATGTTTTAGATTACTCGCACCTTTTCGTAATAGGCACGGTGTCATATAAAATGTGTGCCTTTTTGTANGACACTTAATGAAGAAGACGTCTCAACTTCATAAAGGTGTAATAATGCAATAGAGTGATAGGAATTTTTCACATGTTTAAGAATGTTTCTGAGGAAAGTTTTTTGTTTTGAACTTTCACAACATTTTACATGTGTTTGATTATCGTCTAAAACTCATATTTCAACTGTTTATTTTAACAGATTTGATATACACTTGTATTCGTAACTGCTTTTCGTATGTAATAGTTTTTTCGAGTTAATACAAGAGAGAAACTGTTTTTCGTTCGTAAGAGTTTTTATTCAAGTTGAGGTTTACACCCGTAACTATTTTTGTTGACATCAGTTTTCAATAAGCATGAGGGAAATGCTCTTACATTCGTAACTATTTTATTTGATAATAGTTTTTTGAACAAGTACAAGGATTTTGATCTTTCATCCGTAATTGTTTTATCTGATAACAGTTTTCTATATGAGTACAAAGATTTCGTAACTGTTTTAGTTATAACAGTTTTGAATGAGTACAATGATGGTGATCTTTTAATCATAACTGTTTTGAATAAGTAAAAAAGATGCACATTTCTTCCTCGTAGCTAACATTTTGCCTTTTAACTTGAACATGTTCGAAGGTTTTTTGGATTAGGCTTTGTGTTTGAGTCTTTGGCTCTTTCGATTTTTCTCGTATCACTTGACTTGTTGGATAGATGGATCTTCAGGCTCGAGCTTTGACTTTTTGATAGTCTTTTTTGCTTCGTCTTTGCCTTCCATACTGTATAGTCCCCCAAGTGTTTGAGCTTTGAAGAATGAAATCTCGAGCACTTGACTATTCCTTCCTTGTGGTCCTTTTCCTGAAAAGGAAAAACATACGGGACTCGAAGGTATATAATTTTTAGATGATGACTGCTTAACCCTTTAAAACGTCCATCAGAAAGTGTAACCCTAGACCAAAAATTTAGTTATTTTCTCGCGTCTTTGCAGGACTAATATCATCATCTGGTGATGGGTTAGCTTTATGCCTATCATCTAAAAAGGTTAGTAAAATTTNTCCTTAAAAGTAGTACTTCTTCAAGTGAATGGCATTCCAGCTTGTTGGTAGGATTCTATCGTCCATAGCTTCCAACTTGTAGGCGCCCTTCCCAGCTATGCCTCGGATTTTGTAGGGTCCTTCCCAGTTTGGATTTAGCTTTCCTACGCCTGCTTCTTTCGTTGATTGAAAGACTTTTTTGAGGACGAAGTCCCCAATATTGAAGTACCTGAGATGAGCTTTACGGTTGTAATAACGCTCTATGATTTGTTTTTTAGCTGCCATCCGTATCAGTGTTGGTTCTCTCCGTGGTTCGAGCAGGTCCAGATTGGTCCTCAATTCGTCATCGTTTGCTTCCTCCGTGGTTGTTGTAAGCCTTAAGCTTGGTTCACCAATATCTACATGTATTAAGGCTTCTGAGCCATAGACAAGCGCGAACGAAGTTTCTCCCGTGGCTATTTTTGAAGTTGTTCTGTATGCCCATAGTACCGCTGGTAACTCATCAGGCTAGTTTCCTTTGGATCTATCTAGTCGCTTCTTTAGATTGTTGATGATGACTTTATTCTTTGACTCAGCCTGACCGTTAGCCACAGGATGGTATCGCGTTGAAGTGATCCGTTTAATTTGCCAGCTTTCGAAGAATTCTGTGATTTGCGAGCCTATGAATTGTGGGCCATTATCACACACGATCTCCTGTGGTATCCCAAAGCGGCATATTATGTTTTGCCATAAGAAACTTTTAACTTCCTTTTCTCGCACTTGTTTGAACGTTTCTGCCTCTACCCATTTGTACAATAGTCGGTTAGCACGAGCAAAAACCGTACCTGTCCTTTAGATGTGGGAAGAGGTCCCACTATATCCATCCCCCATTTCATGAAGGTCCATGGGGATATTATTGGATGTAATAATTCCGCTGGTCGATGCATGTTATTGGAAAACCTTTGGCACCTGTCGCATTTGGATATGAAGTCCTCGACCTCTTCTTCCATCTTAGGCCAATAATATCGAGCTCTGATTAAGGTTTTCACTAAGGATCTCGCCCCTAAGTGATTTCCACAGTGTCCTTCGTGGACTTCTTTCATCACCAAACTCTGTTTGGTTAGGTCCGAGGCATTTTGCTAGGGGCCCTCTGAACATTTTGCAATATAATGAGTTGCGAATGAGGCAGTACCGTGCAGCTTTGCGGCGAAGTGCTTGAGCTGTTTTCTTGTCTTCAGGTACGGTGTCATTCTATTAAAAATTTAGGATTTTATTTCTCCAATCCCAGGTTAAATTGTTGAAAGTTACCTCATTTCTATCCTGGTCGATCGCTGAATGGAATAGATGAACGACAATTGCATTGTCTTTGTTTGTTACTTCCGTGACTGCTGCGAGGTTAGCTAATGCATCTGCTTCTACATTTTCCTCTCTAGGTATTTGTACTACCTTCCATGTTTTGAATTGTCTCACGAGCTCTCGTGCCTTTTCCAGATATTGTAGCATCCGAGTCTCTCGAGCGATGTAAGTCCCCTGCATCTGATTTACTACCAGTTGGGAATCACTTTTGATCACGATTTGCTCGATTGAAAGCTCTCGTGCGAGTTCTAATCCTGCAATAACAGCTTTGTACTCTGCATCATTGTTAGTTATAGGATAACATTTGATAGCCTGCTGTGTCTTTTCACTCGTGGGTGATATTAAGACTATGCCTAAGACGACACCTTTTATATTGGAAGAACCATTGGTAAATAGGGTCCATAGACCCGGATTAACACCGTTGAAGAGTTGTAACTCTTTTTCCACTTCAGGGACAATGCTATTACTAAAATCAGCGACAAAATCAACTAAGATTTGAGACTTGATTGCCGTCCTAGGCCGATATATTATTTCATGCTCACTTAATTCTATGGCCCACTTGGCTAATCTTCCTCATAGTTCTTGTTTATGCAGTATGTTTCTTAATGGGTACGAGGTCACAACTGTGATTGGATGAAATTGAAAGTATGGCCTTAATTTTCTAGATGCCACGATCAGAGCTAAAGCTAACTTTTCTAGATGTGGATACCTAGTTTCAGCATCTAGGAATGTCTTGCTTACATAATAAATAGGAGATTGTTTACCTTCCTTCTCCCTTACCAATACTGCACTTACAGCAATTTCCGAGACAACAAGGTAGACATATAGCCTCTCCCCCTCCTTTGGCTTTGACAACAACAGGGGTTTTGATGGATAAGCCTTTAGGTCTTTGAGAGTCTGTTGACATTCTTCAGTCCATTCGAACCGATTTTGCTTTTTGAGAACTGCAAAGAATTTAAAACTTTTCTCGGAAGATTTGGAAATAAATCTTCCTAAAGCTGCAATTCTTACCGTTAGTCTTTGAACTTCTTTTTTGTTCATAAGTACATCAGGTATTTCTTCTATAGCTTTAATTTGATCAGAATTTACCTCTATTCCCTTGTTTGATACAAGAAAACCTAAGAATTTACCTGATTTTACGCCAAAAGCGCATTTTTCTAGATTCAGCTTCATATTATACCTGCGTAAAATGTCAAAAGTAATATAGAGGTGCTGAAAATGGTTTTCCACCCGTGTTGATTTTACCAGCATGTCATCGATGTAAACTTCCATTGTTTTTCCAAGATTTTCCTGGAACATCTTGGTCACTAGCCTTTGATAGGTGGCTCCAGCATTTTTTAAGCCAAAAGGCATGACTTTATAACAATAAGTCCCCCTGTTTGTAATTAAGGAGGTTTTTTCCTCGTCTGAGGGATCCATTTTAATCTGATTATAACCAGAATATGCATCTAGAAATCTTAACAATTCATGACATGCGGTGGCATCAATCATTTGATCTATATGTGGTAATGGGAATGAATCTTTGGGGCATGCTTTATTTAAGTCAGTATAATCTACGCATACTCTCCATTTTCCATTCTTTTTAGGTACTACCACAGTGTTAGCTAGCCAGTTAGGGTACGTTACCTCTCGTATTGAACCAATCTTTAAGAGTTTTTGTACCTCTTCGTCAATCACTTGGTTCTTGAATGGTCCTTGCTTTCTTTTCTTCTGCTTAACATGTACGAAGGATGGATCTTCATTTAGTTTATGATTCATCACCTTTAATGGGATACTTGTCATATCTGAGTGGGACCACGCAAATAAATCTGCGTTAGCCTTTAAATAATCAATTAATTTACCTCTTCGACCAGGACTCAGCCTCGTGCCTATATACACCTTCTGTTCAGGCTTTTGTTCAGACAATGGAACAACTTCGAGCTCTTCCGTAGTTGTTTTGATGTTCTCGTCTTCCTACGGTTCATGAATGACGTCCGGTCTGGAATCTACATCTGTGTGGTTCAATGCCTCTTCCATGGTGACTTGATTCACTTTCTCGTAAGTATTTTCTTTAGTACCTGTTTCAGCAGTAATACCTTTCGTACCTATTTGGGTAGTAATTTCTTCCATGTCTGTTTGGGCGGTGTCACCTACTTGGGATATTTCCTTATCCTTTGATTCTTTCACCTCTACTTTTTTGTTGTAGTGTACCACGAAATTTATATTTCTCGCGGTTTGCTTATCGCCTCTAATTTGCTGAATCCCCAATTCAGAGGGGAATTTAATTACCTAATGCAAGGTGGAGCGTATTGCTTTCATGTCATGGATCCATGGCCTTCCCACGATTACGTTATAAGCCATGTCAGTATCGATGACTTGGAACCTGGTACTTTTGATCACCCCCTCAGCATAAATGCTAAGTTCAATTTCTCCTTTTGTTATAACCGTAGAGTTATCAAACCCTGGTATGGCTCGTGCCCTTGGGATTACTTGATTCCCCAATAGAATTTCTTCCACGACTCTAAGCAAAATGATATTGACTGAACTACCTGGATCAATCAACACTCTTTTTTACGTTAGTGTCATGAATAAGTAAAGATGTTACCAGAGCATCGTTTTGAGGAAGCATTAATCCGCCGATATATGCATCATCAAACGGTTATATCGTCTGCTTCTAGATTTTCACGAACCCACTTTTCATGTGTAATTCTGAACTTCGTGGTCGTTTTGTAGACCAATCCGTTTAATTCTTCACCTCCATGTATCACGTTGACGGTTCATTTTGGAGATGGAGGTTTTGAGGGTTCCTGCATGTTCTTCATGTATGCTTGTTTACCTTTTTCACGAAACAGTTCTGTCGAATAGCCCTGTTTCAATAATTGTTCTACCTCACCTTGCAAAAATCTGCAATATGCAGTTCTGTGTCCATGATCATTATGGAATTCACACCAGAGATCTCGGTTCCTCTTGTTCGGGTTCGACCTCATCTCTTTGGGCCATCGAACCTTATCACCCATATTTCTTAACACTGAAATTAGTTCGGAGGTACTTACATTAAAGGTGTGATCCTCAATTCGCGCATTACCTTTAGGTCGTTGATCTTGATCCCTTCTGGATATATATGAGGACGAGCCCACATCTCTACTTGGTGGTCCATAATCTGACCTGGTGTTTTCGAACCTGGGACGAGTTTCACGTCCCGATGGTCCCAAGTAAGGATCGTACCTATTTTTACCTGATTTCCTGTCTGATTCTGAACGTCTGGATCTGGTATAATCTTCCTCTTCGAACGAGCAATGATATCTTCTTTTATTCGAAGTTTAGTACTGTACCTGTTATAAACATCGTTCCACGTTGTAGCTGGGAATTCTCTCAAGCTTTCCTTGAGTCTTCTCGTGGCTTCTGAGCTTTTGTCATTTAGATTACTTGCGAATGCCATGGCTGCCCAATTATCAGGTACCCTTGGTAGTTGCATTCTTTCTCGTTGAAACATGTCTACAAATTCACGAAGTAAATCCGTGTCTACTTGTGTTTATTTTAAAGATGTCCTCCATTCTTTTCTCGACTTTTTGCGCACCAGAGTGTGCCTTTATGAAAGAATCTGCAAGCTCAGCAAAAGAATCAATAGAGTTTTCAGGGAGAAGAGAATACTAGGTTAGTGCCCCTTCGGTAAGTGTTTCTCCAAAATTTTTAACTAGGACCGACTCAATTTCTTATTTTGTTAAGTCGTTGCCCTTCACTCCGGTGGTAAAAGCAACCACATGATCGCGCGGGTCTGTTGTACCGTCATACTTAGGTACGTCAGGCATTTTAAACTTCTTTGGAATGGGTACGGGTGTTGCGCTTGGTTTCCAAGGTTGTTGAGAATATCTATCAACGTCAATGCCTTTGATAACAGGTGGTACTCCAGGAATTTGTTCGATTCGATCGTTTTGTTCCTTCACCTGTTTCTGCAAAGTTACTAATGAAGTCTGTAATTCAGAGTTATTAGACATACCTGGTCTCGCTTCGAGAGGCTCATTAGGAGTATCTCCCCTTCATGAGTTTGCCAACCCAGATTGAGGATTTTTCATGGTAATGATATTATTGGAGGGTGGTGTCAGTGGTGCAGGTAACGCTGCTGGTAATCCCCTCGCAAATTCTTGCAAAGCTTGGCTCACATACTCTGCAATCATTTGCTTTAATCGATCTTATTCCACCGTTTGGTCATTATTATCGTTGTTGTTATTGGATCTTTCTGGGGATTGTTCCCTTGAACCACGTGAGTTGCCTGAAGGAGATGGAACTGGGGTTCCATTCCTTTGATGGTTGTTGTCGTTGGAGTTCGACATAGTTAAGAGGATATCGTTTGAAAAGCAAACAGAGATTATCAGATTCCCGGTAGCGGAACTAATTTGTTTAACCAAAGAATTGGATTCTTTGCCCAAAGCTATTTAAAGAAGAACACAGGTTTCTGATAACCAAAGAATAAGATAATAATTGTAGGTAATTTGTAAATGGAAAGCAGTAAGATGCACAAAAAGTAAGTATATTGCAATAGTAGTTTGAATGTTTTTCTTTCTCCCTTTACAGGTTATATTTTTCTCCTTTATATAGGGAATTTCCTAATATAACGTCCACCCTTTTCAGTGATTGAGCATTAATAACTAATTATGACACTAATTTAACGTTACAATGAATCAACCGTAATTGTTGCGTGAATGTTGTGTAACGTATGGATCTCTAATTTGAAGATCTCTGAATCTGCCCTTTGTTCTGCCCAAATACACTTTGACCGTGTCTCTTCATCTTTTCAATCAGGTTGAGACTTCCGTAGCTAATTAACCCATGGGTGTGATTTGTCGTGCCTCTTTGCCTCATACCTCTTCATAGAGTCCCGTCCAACTGTCATGTCTTCGTTGCTCCACGTAGACTACTGAGTCATCAAGATTTATTATACGTGTGAAGCTCCTTTTTTACCAATACACTGACTATTTGTGATTATTATAATTATAAAATGCAGGTTTATCTGGTTTGATTGAGTCAATGGAGATATTTATATGAATATAACGTAAAGCTTAAAAACCTTTGCAAAACTTGAATAAGAAGAAAAAAAGAAAAAGAAAAAAGATGTACTCCAATTTCCACCAAAATTTTCGAAAACTGCCGCGCGTTTTCTCATCTGCACATTCTTCACCACGTTCCCTCTCTTTCCTTTTTACCTTTCCCTCCATATTCTCAGCTCTTACAAATATCAATGCTTTTTTTTTTTCCTCCCAAAATCTTCCTTACATTTCACTCTGTTTCTCCTTCACTTCTCCCAGATGCAGAAACAGAAAATGGGGAAACAAAGCAAATCGCGAAAGACCGAAAACATTGGCAAAGGAAAGGTTACTCCTGTACAGATTGCTTTCATCGTCGACCGCTACCTCTCTGATAACCTTTTCACTGAAACCCGATCCACTTTTCGATCCGAAGCTTCCCATCTTCTCGCTAAGTCTCCCATCAATGAGGTATCCCTAGCTCTTTTTTTTTTAATCAATTATCATTTTTTAATTCGTCTAATTTAGGATTTTATTTCGTTGGATATTTGGGTGCACATTTTAATTTATATATATGCCTCTAAAAGTTTTGATAAATTGCGTATAGTATATCTGATTAATAGGCTATAGACGAATTTAGGATTTGAAATTAGTGGGTACAAGGGGAAACTATATATCCATAAATTAAAGGTTTTGACAAATTATAGTATATGTGGTGTTTCTAATCAGTTTTCTAGAATCTAGGGTTTTAAATCAGTCTGTCTATGTATGTGGGGGCAGAGCTAGCTTTTTGATTACGGGTCCGGCCGAATCCAGTAGCCTTGGTCCACACATTGTATTTGTCTTAAGAAATCTATAGGAATATGTACTAATATTAATTTAGGACCCACTAACTTAAATGGACTAAAATATTGAACCTATAAGTTTCAAATCTTGGCTCCACCTTTGTGTGTTCGTGTTCTTGTGTGTCTGTTTATGTCTGTGTGTGTGTTTCTGTGGCTGCTTAAATTTTGGTAAATTATCTACGTAATTGAGGTGAATTACTGTCTCCATCCTTGGGCTGCCTTATTGAATTCCTCATTTCTTAGGTTAATCCTTTTTTTTTTGACAATGAATAGGCACCAAGGAGTTTATTGAGTTTAGGAGATATGTTGGATGAGTACATAAGTTTGAAAGAGCAAAAAGTGTTTTTGGATCAAGAAAAGTGCAGACTGGATCATGAAAAGACACGGGTTCAGAATTTACTAAGTGGGATGCAACATGTTATGAATGCTTACAATGCTAGTGCAAATCTGACGCCGCCTTCCTCAATTGCTGCTGCTGCTGCTGCTTCTTCAATGCCCAAAATAGGTGCTTCGCCAAGCATAGTTAATGGGTCTTCCCCAGTAACCACAGGTATGCATTCTACAATCTCTTGGAATCCATGCAGATGTAGCAAAATATAGGGCGTAATGGAAGAATAAGATCTACATAAGAGAGATTTATTAGTTGAGAATATGTTGTTGTGTTAGTACTTTTACTTTATGTCATATGCTTTCATATGAATGTTTAGCATTTCAGAAATTTATACTTCAGTAGAAAATATAAAGAACTTCTAGCACATTTTTATATGAAATCACACAGTCTGCGAGGATTAATATAGTCTACCCCTACTTGTTTGAAAATGAAGTGTAGTTGATGTTGCATTCTCTCAGTTTGTCATTGCTCCAGTTTCAGTTGCTTTATATTACTCAATGTGCTTTATATTTAATTAGGTTGCTGTATGTGATACTGTCTTGTTTCGTACGTGGTATCTTAAACGAGCTAGATGCCTAGATCCATTACTTCAAGTTGTTCTCAAAGTAAGAGAATTGACACCAGTGGCTTCAGCACCACAGCTTCAATGTCCTAATTGTAACAGGGTTGACATCCAACTGAAACAACTTCCTCTCAAACTTCATATAGTACTATTATGCAGAGGTGGATTGATCTTAAAATAGCTGGTCCAAAGTACCATTACACTCACTACTTTATATGATAGTAAGTGCTGAATATTTAAAAAAAAAAAAATCAAATATATAAAAGCGCAGTTGTATCTGCAGAGGCTATATTCAACCCTGCTACTTTGCAGTGGATCTTTATTTCCTAGGGAGAAATTTGATTATTTTACTTTCTCTATTTTCATTTTCTATAAATTATTACCTAAGACGTGAAAGGAACAGAGGATCTCATATTCCTAAGCTGAAGACTACATCTATTCTCAAGACTACATATAGTTCTTAACTGAAGTCATGCAGCATATATTTTTTTGAAGAGCAGAACTATTTTCATCCCTAAAGGGAAAAATCTTAGAAAGAATGATTGGTAATTGATTGCTCATGATCACATTCAAGTAACAGTATATCAAATTGTTCGTAGAAAGATATGCTATGCTGTGTGTTGGATGTCATTGTTATTTATTAGGTACAATGATCAATAATCAGCCTGTTGGTTCGTGCTATAATTTGGATACTTTCTTTACCATTTACCTGAAGAATTATACCGTACTACTTTTATCAGGTTATTATTCTACATGCAAAACTGCAGCACTGATGTCAGCATCAATGCCTTCAAACGCTCTTCCAGATGCCATGAAATTCTCTACTCCAAATTCCATTCCATCAACCTCAAAAAGAAAAGGCATCAAAGACGTCTCTGCAGCTCCCATAACTGCCAAGAGATCTCGTAAACACTTGATCACCAACCAGTTGTCACTTAAAGGTAAAAATCCATTTGAAGTTGGTCTTTTGTCACTTCATGTGACACATCCTTAATATTTTGACATCATATGTGTCACACTTTCTTGCAGATCCTAATACAGATGCACAACCAACTTATGTTGATAAACACAACAACAATGTGAATAGTTCTGCAGTTCAAGTATCAGATCCTGCGACCGCATCTGATAAGACACCAGTTCAAGGATCTAATGTTGCTAAGTCTTTGTTCAATCAGCCCATTCAGTCCCCTCCAACTAATTCTTCTGGCCCTAAAACACCACCAAGAGCATCTTCATCCCAAACTGACAAATCTATCTCTCCACTGGAAGTTTGTTCAACTGCTACTTCCAGCAAAAATGTTACACCATCTCGTGTAACAGCCACAAACTGCACAATCATCTCGTCAGAAACAATTCGACTGACCCCTACCAAGCAAATAATTTACTCCATCGAAAGAAATCACTGCATTTCAACATCCTCACCAGTAAAGACCAACCTGAAGAGGCCTATTAAGCGAGATCAAGTAAAAAGTAGGTTGGACTTTGATGCCCCCGATAACATCCCGTGTAATTCAGAAATGGCATCTGGCTCTGACATGATTTCTACATCTGAATCTGAGAAAGAAGGAGATATTTTTGATTTAGATTTGCCTAATATAGATGCCTTAGGGGTGGATTTTAATCTTTCTGAACTACTAGTTGATTTTGACCTTGATGGAGAGGGGATTGATTATTCTTGCCAGCAAACATTAGATTCTTCCCCAGATACCTTTTCAGGGTAAAGTTACCTGCCTTGTCCAGATATTCTCATAGTTTCCTTTATCTAATGCAAGTTTAGGAATGGTTCCTGAGTCTACATTTGATGTTTAATGAACAGGTCACCTCATGAGTCAGGAAATGTCAATGCTGATACAAACCAGATGACCTCTCAGATTTCATCTACAGTTACTGAAGTCTTTTCAGAGCAAGACATGAATTTACTAGGTAAAAGGAAATCCTTGACTATAACATTGACTGGACTGTTTTCATTGAAATGTGGGAAAGGGTTTTAATTTTTTCAAATTGATCATTCAGGTTCAGATTCCATGACCACTATGAAATCAGTTACCAAATGCATCAAAATTTTAAGTCCTGGTAATTGCTCAACTTTCTGCTTTCTCCTTCTCATTTTGCAAAAAAGTACTGAAAATATGATTCCATGACCGTCTCTTCTGCAGTTAAGAATATTGGAAGCTTGAGGGATTAGGAAAGCTTTGTGCAAGAGATTGACTGAACTCTAACTCAGATGATTACTGAGGCTGAAATGCCATAAAATGATCACAGTTGACTGGATTTATGCAACCAACAAATTTACCAACCTAGTTTCACATATTAACTGTCCATTCACTAGCAAAAGGGTGTACGTGCATTGGATTATGATTTATTTTCCATAGAATTAACAGCTCCAGTCCTAGTTAGAATATTGATTATATATAGGTTATGGTCAAGCATATCAGGAATTTGTATAAATTTATTTGACATGAACAAGCTTATAGCAAATTTGATTATAAGAAACATCTGATTATCTGGAGATAGAAATTTGGCATTTTGATATCTTAATGTGCAAAAGAAAGTCTGTATGTTGGATCATGTAAATGCATACACTCTTTTTCTTACAGAGTGTGACGACCACTGAACTTGAATAAAGATTGTCTTGCTGCTACTATATTGTTCTCTGGCAGGCACTTGCTCACTACGCACTTCTCTTTGGCTTGGTTAAGCGGAAAATTGTTAATCTTAACAACTATGCCTTCCAAATTTTGTGGTTGGTTTTGGTTTTCATGTCTAAATTTATGTAAGAATTCCGTGAAATTATCAACAATGTTTTAAAGGCAGTGCTCATTTGGTCCATAGATACTGAATATGGAATCAGTGGTTAAGGGCTTTTGGCAATATTGATGTAGCAGATCTATCAATGGGGTATAGCAATACAATGTGTTGAGAGAATCAAAAGAGATGAGGCAGTAACTGCAAGGATCACAACGTTGAAGGATGAATGTCACGACCCAATTCCATTTTAGGCCACAGCACCATTGCTAGGCAAGCGAATAACGAGCAACCTAGTGAATTCCCATTTTTAATAAGTTCTTCCAAGTAAATGTCTTCCTTAAATTTCATAGATTTAGTAAGAAGCAAATTTAAAGTAACAAACGAAAACAGTTAAATATACATGGCCATAAGGATAAAACCAAAAATCATAAGTGTGTGCCAAGATCTAGTGTCACAAGTATATGAGCATTCTAGTAGAATATACAAAAGAATATTAGTTTACTGTCTGAAAGAAAATAGACAGAAAATATAACAAAAGGAAGACTCCACCTGTTGCAGGATAGCTCGGGGGGGGGGGGGGGGGAGGGCACACCTCGAAGATCNAATGGGCCAGAAACATAATACTATGAAGTTCTAATTAAGCATGAAATATACAATGATAATAGAGCTCAAAGCAAGAAATAAGCAAACAATCATGCATTTCAAGTAAGAACCAAATCATTTCTCTCATCTATTCCTTTCACCTTTCAAGTCCGCGAAACAATATTAAATATAAAAAGGGGTTCTAATATCTTTACGTACGCGTTATGCCGAGGACCTACGACCCGATCCAAATATTCATAATAATATAATGTGCATAGTACCAAATCATTTCTCTCATCTATTCCTTTCACCTTTCAAGTCCGCGAAACAATATTAAATATAAAAAGGGGTTCTAATATCTTTACGTACGCGTTATGACGAGGACGTACGACCCGATCCAAATATTCATAATAATATAATGTGCATTGCCGAGGGTCGAACGACTCGAACCATATAATATATCAATAAATCCTGCCGAGGCGAACGACCCGCTCCCATGAGAGTAGTGGAAATTTACCCCGCTCGCGGAATATATTTGCGAAGCGGTTGAACATAGATTTTTCTCAATTTATCGCAATATTTCTCAATTCCTTTTAAAAAATAAGAAATTCAACTTGGAACTTTAAAATATTGACATCCTCAACTTCCAGTTTAATCCAACAATTACTAAGCATAAACAAGCAACGGTATCAACGAAACATGGTGTAAGCCTAAATCTACTCGGACATAAGCATGAATAGTAGCTACGCACAGACTCTTGTCACNCCTCTTACAAGGTTAGAAAAGAGACTTACCACGTCTCAAGGCCTACTTTCCGGTCCAAGAATGTGCTCACACCCTCAATTCGATACCGAATCAACCTAAAACTAATCAAATAGTATATAAACTAATCAATACATGCTCAAAAGTTCGTATTCCAACTATTAAAGAGGTTACCAACCCTAAATGTAAGATTCTTAAAATTCACCCCCGGGCGGGCCCACATGCCTAGATTCTGGAAATTTTTCGAAGAAACTTGTTACCTATAACCCCATGAACTAAAATATATTATTTTTACTAGATTCTATAATGAATTTCATGATTAAATCTCATTTTCATCAAAACCTAGGTTTTTCTCCTAAACCCATGATTTTCCACTAATTTACATGTCTAATCTACCTATAAGTTATGTATTTGACTCATTGTTGGTAGGAATTACTTACCTCAAAGTGTTAGATGAAAACCCCCTCTCTAAGAGCTCTAAGAATCGCCCAACAATGAAATAAATGAGCTCAAAATGACTAAGTCCCGTATTAAATGAGACCTCATTGTCTCCAGCGATCTCGCACCTGCGGTCGCAGGGCCGCACCTGCATTGCCGCTTCTGCGGACAAAAGTTTGCTTGTGCGGAAGTTCCCAGGCAGGCAGGCTTCGCTTCTGCATACGGGGTCCCGCTTCTGCGGAGGTTGGGGCGCACATACGGATCCTAGGCTGCCCTTCCTTGGCAGCTTCTGCAAGGCCTGGCTCGCTTCTGCGGCTGGCCAAGCGAAGGTACGATTATGACAGCAGTTGGGAGCTTCAGCTGTTGCTCCCAATTTCCAACTTGGTCCGAGCCTCGTCCGATGCCCCGCCTGAACATACCAACAAGCTTGGAATCATAAAACGGACTTTCTCGAACTCTCGGAACGCCCAAAACAACATTAAAACTAAGAATGACACCCCGAAACCAATTGAATCAAACTTATGAACTTCAAGTTCTTCAATTTACTCCCAATGCGCCAAAACGAACTTAAACTACTCGGAATGACACCGAATTTTGTGTGCAATTCTTAAATGACATTACAGAACTATTCTCGGTCTCGGAATTCCATTTGGACCTCGATATCACCAAAACCCGCTCCAAACCTGATTTAAAGAACTTCTAAAACCTTCAAAGAACCAACTTCCACTATTAGGCGCCGAAACGCTCCCAGGTCATCCAAAGCCCGATCCGAGCATACGCCCAGTCCGAAATAATCATACGAACCTATTGGAACTATCAAAATCCGATTCCGAGGTCGTTTACTCAAAACGTTGAGCGAAGTCAAACTTAGCCTTCTAAGGCCAACTTAAGGAACCAAGTGTTCCGATTTCAACCCGAACCCTTCCAAATCTCAAACTAACCATCCCCGCAAGTCATAAAACAGTAAAAACACATATAGGGAGTCTTATTTAGGGGAAAAGAGTTCTAGAAAGCAAAACAACCGGTCTGGTCGTTACATTTTCCACCTCTTAAACAAACATTCATCCTCAAACGGGTCTAGAATCATACCTGGAGTGTTGTATAAGTGTGGGTATCGGCTACGCATGTACTCCTCGAACTCCCAAGTCCCCTTCTCAACTGGTTAGCCCCTCCACTGAACCTTTACCACGGAAATCCTCTTGGATGTCAACTGGCGATCCTGCCTATCAACAATGGCAGCTGGCTCCTCTTTATAACCTAGACTCTCGTCTAACTGAATCGTGTTGAAGTCTAAAACATGTGAAAAGTCGGGATGATAGCTACAGAGCATAGACACGTGAAATACCGGATGAACTACCGATAGGTTGGGAGGCAAAGCAAGCTCATAAGCAACCTCCCCAACTCGCCTAAACACCTCAAATGTGCCTATAAACCTTAGGTTCAACTTGCCCTTATTCCCGAACCTCATGATTCCCTTCATCGGTGAGACTTTCAAGAGAACCTTCTCGCCCACCATAAATGATAAGTCACGCGCCTTCTGATATGCATAACTCTTCTGTCGGGACTGTGCCGTGCAAGGTCGTTCCTGAATCAACTTTACCTTTTGCAAGGCATATTTCACCAAATCAGTACCATACAACTTAGTCTCGCCGGGCTCAAACCACCCAATGGGAGAACGACACCGCCGATCATATAAGGCCTCGAATGGAGCCATCTCGATGCTGGACTAGTAACTTTTATTGTAAGAAAACTCAGCTAAAGGCAAGAATCGATCCTACTGCCCTCTAAAGTCAATCACACATGCTCTGAGCATGTCCTCCAATATCTGAACTGTCTGTTTCTACTGCCTGTTGGTCTGGGATGAAATGCGGTGCTAAGATCTACACGGGTCCCCAACTCACTCTGTACGGCTCTCTAGAAATGCAAAGTAAACTGGGGACCTCTATCTGATATGATGGAAACAACACACCATGCGGATGAACTATCTTCTCAATATAAATCTGGGACAATCTCTCCGAAGTATACATAGTCATCATGGGAATGAAGTGTGCCAACTTGGTCAATCTGTCTACAATGACCTAAACTGCATCAAACTTCTGTAAAGTCCGCGGTAACCCAACTACGAAGTCCATAGTGATGCGCCCCCACTTACACTTAGGTATAGTCATCTGCTGGAGTAGGCCTCCTATCCTCTAGTGCTCATACTTAACCTGCTGGTAATTTAGGCATCTAGCTACATACTCAACTATGTCTTACTTCATCCGCCGCCACCAATAATGCTGCCTCAGGTCATGGTACATCTTCGTAGCACCTAGATGAATGGAATATCCGAAACTGTGCGCCTTCTCTAGAATCCTCTCCCTCAAGACATCGACATTAGGAACACATAGACGACCCTGAAGTCGCAGAACACTGTCATAACCAATAGAAACCTCCCTAGAACTACCCTGTAGTACCGTCGCCCTGAGAATCAACAGGTGCGGATCATCAAACTGTCGAGCCTTGATCTGCTTCAATAGTGAGGACTGGGCAACGACACAAGCAAGCACTCGACTGGGATCTGAAATATCCAACCTCACAAGTTTGTTAGCCAAGGACTGAGTGTCCAAGGCTAGTGGTCTATCCTCCACTGAAATAAATGCCAAGCTACCCATAATCTCTGCCTTTCTGCTACAGGCATTCGCGGCTACATTTGCCTTGCCCGGATGATAAAGAATGGTGATGTCATAATCCTTCAGTAACTCAAGCCATCTACGCTGCCTCATATTGAGATCCCTTTGCTTGAACAAATGTTGCAAGCTATGATGATTAGTGTAAACCTCACATGACACCCCATAAAGATAATGCCTCCAGATCTTAAGAGCATGAACAATCGCGACCAACTTCAAATCGTGCACACGATAATTTTTATCATAGAGCTTCAGTTGAAGTGAAGGATATGCAATAACTCGCCCCTCCTACATCAATACACAACCCAAGCCAACGCGTGAAGCGTCGCAATACACAATATACATCACCAAACCGGAAGGCAACACAAGGACTGGTGATGTGGTCAAAGCTGTCTTGAGCTTCTGGAAGCTCGCCTCACAATCATCAGACTAACGAAACTGAGCACCCTTCTGAGTCAATCTAGTCAAAGGTGCTGCAATAGATAAGAAGACCTCCACGAACTGGCGATAATAACCTACTAACCCCAAGAAGCTCCTGATCTCAGCCGCCGAGGTAGGACGAGGCCAACTCTGAACTGCCTCAATCTTCTTGGGATCCACCTTAATAGCCTCAATATAAGTCCTGAACACCCTTTTCGAATGCCGCTGGGGCGTTAGTCAAGCCAAAGGACTTCACCAGAAACTCATAATGGCCATATCTAGTACGGAAAGCAGTCTTCGAACATCTGAGGCCCGGATCTTCAACTGATGGTACCCCGATCTCAAGTCGATCTTAGAGAACACCCCAGCACCCCGCAACTGGTCAGACAAATAATCAACACGCGGCAACAGGTACTTGTTCTTAATGCTGACTTTGTTCAACTGGCGGTAATTAATGCTCATCCACATAGTCCTATCTTTCTTCTTCACAAATAACATTGGGGAACCCCAAGGTGATACACTTGGCCTGACGAACCCCTTTGCTAGCAACTCCTCAAGATGCTCCTTAAACTCCTTCAACTCTTTCGGAGCCATACGGTAAGGTGGGATAGATATAGGCTGAGTACCTGGAGCCAAGTCAATACAGAAATCGATATCACGATCTGGTGGCATGCCTGGGATATCAGAAGGAAATACATCTGAGAACTCCTGAACTACTGGTACTGAATCAATCGCTGGAGACTCTGCAGTAGTATCCTAAACATAGGCTAGATAAGCCAAGCAACCCTTCTCGACCATGTGTCGAGCCTTCATAAAAGAGATAACCCGACTAGATGTAATTAAAGATGAACCCTTCCACTCCAACCTCGACAACTCTGGCATCACTAAAGTAACAATTTTGGCATGGAAATCAAGGATGGCGTGATATGAAGATAGCCAATCCATGCCTAGGATGACCTAAAAGTCAGTCATATCAAGCAACAGAAGATCCACTCTAGTCTTATATCCATAGTATGTGACCACACATGACCGATAGATCCGATCCACAATAACAGAATCACCCACCAGAGTGGACACATAGACAAGAGTACCCAAGGACTCACGAGGTACGGGGAAATGTCTCTTCACGTGATTAGGATCCCCGCACTTTTAACAACATCTCAGAGCGGTGGACTGTTGCACTGAAGCCTGACCCTGATAGTCTGAATACCCACCAGAAGAACCCTAAAGAGCGGGTAGGCGTTATGAACTCTCTAGCATGGAAATGAAATAGGCACTAGAAGAACCTTGATGACCGGATTACCCAGTGGAAGAACCCAGAATAGATGGCGGGCGGTAAAAACTCTCTGGCATAGCATTGAAGTAGAGCTGTGCTGGAACACCCCGAGGAGGTGGTGGTGCTGAATATGGGGGCATGCCGGGCTGACTCCTCCCAAAATGACCTCTTCCCCCAGCTGGAGCACCTATGAACTCACCAGAAAAATGGGACTTCCTGTCCCGCTGCATATGATGTCTACCCCTCTGACGGTAACCTTCAATCCTGCGAGCAATCTTCACTACTAACTGATAGAAAGTCCCCATCTTAACCTCTCGAGCCATACTAGCCTGAATACTAGGTGCAACCCTGCAACAAACCTCCGCGCTCTCTCTACGTCGGTAGGAAGTATCATAAGTTCATGGCGAGAAACCCTAGAGAATCTCGCCTCATAGTCGGTCACTGACATCTGACCCTGCTCGAGCTGCTCAAGCTAACACCGCAAATCTTCCCTCTGGGCCTTTGGGAGGGTGGAATATACCTGTACAGGAATAGGCGTGTGAGCTGGTCCCAAGTCTGGTATGCCAAGAAGATAAGCCTTCCACCACCTACGTTTTCTTCCCTCCAACTGAAAGGTAGTGAAATCCACCAAGTGAGAATCCAATATGCTCATGTTGTGAAGTCTATCCATGCACCTTTCAGTGAAGTCCTGGGGTTCCTCATGTCGCTTACTCCCAAAGACAGGAGGGTCTAGGCTAGTCTATCTGTCCAAATGCTTTTGCGGCTCGGCAACTGCAACTGGTCTAGGCTCAGGTATAGCCGCTGCAACTGGCTGGGTCTCGCCCACGGGTAGTGTGCCCGGGGTCTGATATACTACAGCTTCATGCCCAGGAGCCTGAGCAGTAGGGGTCTGTGCTCCCCCTCCGACCTGAGATGTAGCTCGGTCTGCTGGAAATAAACCAGACTGGGTCATGTAATCCATGAGCCGCAGCATACGGCCCATGAACTCGTGAAAGCCCGGTGTTGACATGAAATTTAATGGGGCTGGCTTTGCTGCGGGCACCTCACCCTGCTCCTCAACTATGGGATCCTCCACTGGATCTGCTGGTGGTAACACTGGGGCAACTCTGGGACGTCCTCATCCCCTACCTCGGGCTGGTTCCCTCCCCCGACCTCTCGCAACAGGGGGAACATCTTCCATGCACGTTCTCACCATCCGAGTAAGATAAGAAACTCAGTACACCATCAACTGCACGATATGAGATGAATAAAGAGTAGTTTCCTAACACCCTATAGCCTCTCGAAGATAAGTACGGACATCTCTACACCGATCGACAAGACTCTATTAGGCCTTCCCATAACTTCTAAGACCTACATGAACCTAGTGCTCTGATACCATTTTGTCACGAAGCAATTCCATTTTAGGCCGTGATGGCGCCAAACACTATTGCTAGGCAAGCCAACAATGAGCAACCTAGTGAATTCCCATTTTTAATAAGTTCTTCCAAGTAAATGTCTTCCTTAAATTTCATAGATTTAGTAAGAAAAAAATTTAAATTAACAAACAAAAACGGTTAAATATACATGGCCATAAGGATAAAACCAAAAACCGTAAGTGTGTGCCAAGATCTAGTATCACAAGTACATGAGTATTCTAGTAGAATATACAAAAGAATACTAGTCTACTGTCTAAAAGGAAATAGACAGAAAATATAATAAAAGGAAGACTCCAGCTGCTGCAGGACAGATCGGGGGGAAGCTCACCGTGAAGTATCGAAATGTAAGTCAAGCGTGCATGCCGGACTGATATCTAGAAGCACCTGCCACAGATCCTTCACATTTAAGTGCATACATGTAGCGTGAGTATGTAAACAACATGTACCCAGTAAGTATCTAGTCTAACCTCGAAGAAGTAGTAACGAGGGGTCGACTTAATATTATGAAGTTCTAATTAAGCATGAAATATACAATAATAATAATAGAGCTCAAAGTAAGAAATAAGTAAACCCTTCATTTCAAGTAAGAACCAAATCATTTCTCTCATCCATTCCTTTCACCTTTCAAGTTCGTGAAATAATATTAAATATAAAAAGGGGTTCCAATATCTTTACGCACGAGTTATGCTGAGTACGTACGGCCCGATCCAAATATTCATATTAATATAATGTGCATTGCCGAGGGTCGAATGGCCCGAACCATATAATATATCAATAAATCATGCCGAGAGGAACAACCCGCTCCCATGAGAGTAGTGAAAATTTACCCCGCTCGCGGAATATATTTGCGAAGAAGTTGAACATAGATTTTTCTCAATTTATCGCAATATTTCTCAATTCCTTTAAAAAAAAATAAGAAATTCAACTTGGACCTTTAATGTATTGAAATCCTCAACTTCCGCTTTAATCCAATAATTAGTAAGCATAAAAAAGCAATGGGTATTAGGTGTAAGCCTAAATCTACCCGAACATAAGCATGAAAAGTAGCTACGCACGGACTCTCGTCACATCGTGCATATGTAGCTCCCACAAATAGAAGTACGTATTGATTTAAGTTCACCAATGGGGTGAATTCCCTCTTACAAGGTTCGAAAAGAGACTTACACCGTCTCAAAGCCTACTTTCCGGTCCAAGAATGTGCTCACACCCTCAATTCGGTGCCAAATCAACCCAAAACTAATCAAATAGTATATAAACTAATCAGTACATGCTCAAAAGTTCGTATTCCAACAATTAAAGAGATTATCCAACCCTAAATGTAAGATTCTTAAAATTCACCCCAAGCAGCCCCACATTCCCAAATTCCAGAATTTTTCGAAGAAAGTTGTTACCCATAACCCCATAAACTCAAATATATGATTTTTACTAGATTCCCTAACGAATGTCATGATTAAATCTCATTTTCATCAAAACCTAGATTTTTCTCCTAAACCATGATTTTCCACTAATTTACATGTTATAATCTACCCATAAGTTATGTATTTGACATATAGTTGGTAGGAATTACTTACCTCAAAGTGTTAGACGAAAATCCCCTCTCTAAGAGCTCCAAGAATCGCCCAACAATGAAATAAATGAGCTCAAAATGACTAAGTCCCGTATTAAATGAGACCTCACTGCCTCCAGTGATCTCGCACCTGCGGTCGCAGGGCCGAACCTGCAATGCCGCTTCCGCGGACAAAAGTCCGCTTCTACGGAAGTTCCCAAGTAAGCAGGCTCCACTTCTGCGGAGGTTGGGGCGCACCTGCGAATCCTGGGCTGCACTTCCTTGGACACTTTTGCGAGGCATGGCTCACTCTTACGAGCTCGCATCTGCGGCTGGCCAAGCGCAGGTGAGATTATGACAGTAGCTGGGAGCTTCAGTTGTTGCTCCCAATTTCTAACTTGGTCTGAGGCTCGTTAGGTTGACACTCAGGGTCCCCGGTGCCCCATCCGGACATGCCAACAAGCATGGAATCATGAAACAGACTTGCTCGATCTCTCGGAACGCCCGAAACAGCATTAAAACTAAGAATCACACCCCAAAACCAATTGAATCAAACTTATGAACTTGAAGTTATTCAATTTACTCCCAATGCTCCGAAACGTACTTAAACTACTCGGAATGACACCGAATTTTGTGTACAAGTCTTAAATGACATAATAGAACTATTCTCGATTTAGGAATTCCATTTGGACCTCGATATCACCAAAACCCTCTCCAAACCAAATTTAAAGAACTTCTAAAACCTTTAAAGAACCAACTTCCCCTATTAGGCGCCGAACGCTCCCCGGTCATCCAAAACCCGATTGAGCATACGACCAAGTACGAAATCATCATACGAACCTATTGGAACTGTCAAATCCCGATTCCGAGGTCGTTTACTCAAAATGTTGATTGAAGTCAAGCTTATCCTTCTAAGGCCAACTTAAGGAACCAAGTGTTCCAATTTCAACCCGAACCCTTCCAAATCTCAAACTAAGCATCCCCGCAAGTCATAAAATAGTAAAAACCAATATGGGAGTCTTATTTAGGTTAACGGAGTTCTAGAAAGCAAAACGACCAGTCGGGTCGTTACATTCCCCACTTCTAACAAACGTTCGTCCTCGAACGAGTCTAGAATCATACCTGGAGTGCTGAATAAGTGTGGGTATCCACTTCACATATCCTCCATGGACTCCCAAGTTGCCTCCTTGAATGGTTGGCCCCTCCACTGAACCTTTACCGTGAAAATCCTCTTGGATCTCAACTAGCGATCCTGCCTATCAACAATGGCAACTAGCTCCTCTTCATAACCCAAACTCTCGTCTAACTGAATTGTGCTGAAGTATAACACATATGAAAAGTCGGGATGATACCTACGGAGCATAGACATGTGAAAGACCGGATGAACTCCTGATAGGATGGGAGGCAAAGCAAGCTAATAAGCAACCTCCCCAACTCGCCTAAACACCTCAAATAGGCCTATAAACCTTGGGCTCAACTTGCCTTCTTCCGGAACCTCATGATTCCCTTCACCAGCGAGACTTTCAAGAAAAGCTTCTCACCCACCATAAATGATAAGTCACGTGCCTTCTGATCCGCGTAACTCTTATGTCAGGACTGTGCTGTGCGAAGTCGCTCCTGAATCAACTTTACCTTTTCTAAGGCATCCTTCACCAAATCAGTACCATACAACCTAGTCTCGTCGGGCTCAAACTACCCAATAGGAGAACGACACCGCTGACCATATAAGGACTCGAATAGAGCCATCTCGATGCTGGACTGGTAACTGTTGTTGTAAGCAAACTCCGATAAAGGCAAGAATTGATCCCAATGCCCTCCAAAGTCATTCACACATGCTCTGAGCATGTCCTACAATATCTGAAATTTCCGCTCCGACTGCTTGTCGGTCTGGGGATGAAATGCGATGCTGAGCTCTACACGGGTCCCAAACTCACTATGTACGACTCTCCAAAAATGCGAAGTAAACTGAGGATCTTTGTCTGATATGATGGAAACAGGCACACCATGCAACCGAATTATCTCCTGAATATAAATCCGGGCCAATCTCTTCGAAGTATACGTAGTCATCATGGGAATGAAGTGTGCCGACTTGGTCAATCTGTCTACAATGACCCAAACTGCATCAAACTTCCGCAAAGTCCTCGGCGAACCAACTACGAAGTCCATAGTGATGCGCTCTCACTTACACTCAGGTATAGTCATCTGCTGGAGTGGGCCTCTTGGCCTCTGGTGCTCATACTTAACCTGCTGGCAATTTAGGAATCTAGCTACATATTCAACAATGTCTTTCTTCATCCTCCGCCACCAATAATGCTGCCTTACGTCACGATACATCTTCGTAGAACCTAGATGAATGGAATATCGAGAACTGTGCACCTCCTCTAGAATCCTCCCCCTCAAACCATCAACATTAGGAACACATAGGCGACCCTGAAGTCGCAGAATACCATCCTCGCCAGTAGAAACCTCCCTGGAACTACCCTGTAGTATCGTCTACCTGAGAACCAACATGTGCGAATCATCAAGCTATCGAGTCTTAATTTGCTCCAATAGTGAGGATTGGGCAATGACGCAAGCAAGAACTCAGCTGGGCTCTGAAATATCCAACCTCACAATTTTGTTAGCTAAGGAATGAATGTCCAAGGCTAGTGGTCTTTCCTCCACTGAAATAAATGCCAATCTACCCATACTTTCTGCTCAAGGCATCCGCGAACACATTCATTTTGCCCGGATGATAAAGAATGATGATGTCATAATCCTTCAGTAACTCAAGCCATCTATGCTGCCTTAAGGATCCCTTTACTTGAATAAATGCTGCAAGCTGCGATGATCAGTGTAAACCTCACATGACACCCCATAAAGATTATGCCTCCAGATCTTAAGAGCATGAACAATCGCGGCCAACTCCAAATCGTGCACAGGATAATTCTTCTCATGGGGCTTCAGTTGACATGAAGCATATGCAATAACTCGCCCCTCCTGCATCAATACGAAACCCAAGCCAGTGCGTGAAGCGTCACAATACACAGTATACATCACCGAACCGGAAGGCAACACAAGGACTAGTGCTGTGGTCAAAGCTGTCTTGAGCTTCTGGAAGCTCGCCTCACAATCATCGGACCGATGAAGCTGCGCACCCTTCTGGTTCAATCTAGTCAAAGGTGCTGCAATAGATGAGAAGACCTCCACGAACCGGCGATAATAACCTACTAACCCCAAGAATCTCTTGATCTCAGTCGCCGAGGTAGGACGAGGCCAACTCTGAACTGCCTCAATCTTCTTGGAATCCACCTTAATACCCTCGCCTGATACCACATGCCCCAAGAATGCCATTGAATCTAGCCAAAACTCATAGTTGGAGAACTTAACATATAACTTATGTTCCACAAAGTCTGAAGCATCACTCTCAAATGTTGCTCGTGCTCCTCCATGCTACGAGAATAAATCAAAATGTCATCAATGAAGACAATGAAAAACGAATCAATATAAGGCCTAAACACCCTATTCACATGTCCATAAACGCCACTGGGGCATTAGTCAAGCCGAAAGACATCACCAGAAACTCATAATGACCATATCTAGTACGGAAAGCACTCTTCGGAACATCTGTGTCTCGGATCTTCAAGTGATGGTAGCCCGATCTCAAGTCGATCTTAGAGAACACCCTAGCACCCATCAACTGGTCAAACAAATCATCAATACGCGGCAACAAGTGCTTGTTGTTAATGGTGGCTTTGTTCAACTGGCGGTAATCAATGCACATCCACATTGTCCCTTCTTTCTTCTTCACAAATAGCATCGGGGTACCCCAAGGTGATACACTTGGCCTAACGAACCCCTTTGCTAGCAACTCCTGAAGATTCTCCTTCAACTCTTTTGGAGCCATACGGTAAGGTGGGATAGATATAGGCTGAGTACCTGGAGCCAAGTCAATACAGAAATCGATATCACAATCTGGTGGCATGCTTGGGAGATCAGAAGGAAATACATCTCTACAACTTTGGCATGGCTAAAGAAACCGTCTTGACATGGCAATCAAGGATGGTGTGATATGAAGATATCCATTCCATGCCCAGGATGACCTCAAAGTCGGTCATATCAAGCAATAGAAGATCCGCTCTAGTCTTAATATCCACAGAATGTGACCACACAGGATTGGTAGATCCAATCCACAACAAATAAATCACCCACCAGAGTGGACACGTAGACATGAGTACCCAAGGACTCACGAGGTCTGGGGCAATGTATCTTCATGTGACTAGGATCCCCACACTCATAACAACCTCTTAGAGCGGTGGACTGCTGCCCTGAAGCCTGACCCTGATGGACTGAATACCCACCGGAAGAACCCTGAAGAACGGGTGGGCGATATGAACTTTTTGGCATGGAAATGAAATAGGCACTGGAAGAACCTTGATGACCGGAGTACCCACTGGAAGAAACCTAAATAGCTGGCGGGCGGTAAAACTCTCCTGCATAACACTGAAGTAGGGAAGTGCTGGAACACCCCGAGGAGGTGGTGGTGTTGAATATGGGGGCCTGCTGGGCTGACCCCTCCCAAAATGACCTCTGCCCTCAGCTGGGGCACCTCTGAACTCACCAGAAAAACGGGACCTCTTGTCCCGCTGCATCTTCTCTTTACCCCTCTGATGGTAACCCTCAAACCTTGCAAGTAATCTTTACTACTAACTGATAGGGAGTACCCATATCAAACTCTCGATCCATACTAGCCTGAATACTAGAGAGCAACCCCGCAACAAACCTCCGCACTCTCTCTGCGTCGGTAGGAAGTATCATAAGGGCATGGCGAGACAACTCATAGAATCTCGCCTCATAGTCGGTCACTGACATCTGACCCTGCTCGAGCTGCTCAAACTGACACCGCAAATCTTCCCTCTGGTAGGGTGGAATATATTTTTCCAAGAATAGGCGTGTGAACTGGTCCCAAGCCATGGGAGGAGAATCTGCTGGTCTGTCAAGAAGATAAGCCTTCCACCACCTACGTGCTCTGCACTCCAACTAAAAGGTAGTGAAATCCACCCCGTGAGACTCCAATATGCTCATATTGTGTAGTCTGTCCATGCACCTATCAATGAAGTCCTGGCGATCCTCATGTCGCTCACCCCCAAAGTTTGGAGGGTCTAGCCTAGTCAATCTGTCCAAATGCTTCTACGGCTCACCGACTGCAGCTGGTCTAGGCTTAGGTACAGCCGCTGCAACTGACTGGGTCTCGCCTACGGGTAGTGTGCCTGGGGTCTGATATACTGTAGCTGCATGCCCAAGAGATTGAGCAGTAGGGGTCTGTGTTCCCCCTCCGATCTGAGATGTGA
Source organism: Nicotiana knightiana (assembly GCA_005239525.1). Taxonomy (NCBI): domain Eukaryota; kingdom Viridiplantae; phylum Streptophyta; class Magnoliopsida; order Solanales; family Solanaceae; genus Nicotiana; species Nicotiana knightiana. The sequence continues at coordinate 81,901 of ML437205.1, forward strand.
CTGGATCTGCTGGAAATAAACCATCCTGGGTCATAGAATCCATGAACCGCAGCATACAACCCATGACCTCCTGAAAGCCCGGTGCTGACATGAAATTTATCGGGGCTGGCTCTGCTGCGGGAACCTCGCCCTGCTCTTCAATAATGGGATCCTCCACTGGATCTGCTGGTGGTAACACTGGGGCAACTCTGGGACGTCCTTGTCCCCTACCTCGGGCTGGTGCCCTCTCTCGACCTCTGCCTCAGCCTCTCACACAGGGGGAGCAGCTCCTCCCGGGTCCGAAACATCTGCCATGCTCGTTCTCTCCATCTGAGTAAGAGAAGAAACTTAGTACACCATCAACTACACGATAGGAGATGAATCAAGAATAATTTCCTAAGACCCTATAGCCCCTCGAAGATAGGTACAGACGTCTCCGCACAGATCCGCAAGACTCTATTAGGACTGCCCATAACTTGTGAGACCTACGTGAACCTAGTGATCTGATACCATATTGTCACGAACCATTTCTATTTTAGGCCGTGATGGCGCCGGACACCATTACTAGGCAAGCCAACAATGAGAAACTAGTGAATTCCCATTTTTAATAAGTTCTTCCAAGTAAATGTCTTCCTTAAATTTCATAGATTTAGTAAGAAGGAAATTTAAATTAAAAAACGAAAACGGTTAAATATACATGGCCATAAGGATAAAACCAAAAATCATAAGTGTGTGCCAAGATCTAGTGTCACAAGTGTATGACTCTAGTAGAATATACAAAAGAATACTAGTCTATTGTCTGAAAGGAAATAGATAGAAAATATACAAAAGGACGACTCCAGCTGCTGTAGGACAACTTGGGGGCAGCTCATCGTGAAGTCTCGAAGTGTAAGTCAAGCGTGCGCGCTGGACTGATATCCAGATGCACCTGCCTCATATCCTGCACATTTAAGTGCAGAAGTGTAGCGTAAGTACATCAACAACATGTACCCAGTAAGTATCTAGTCTAACCTCGAAGAAGCAGTGACGAGGAGTCGACTTCGGCACTTACTATGGGCCAGAAACATAATACTATGAAGTTCTAATTAAGCATGAAATATACAATAATAATGGAGCGCAAAGCAAGAAATAAGTAAATTCTTCATTTCAAGTAAGAACCAAATCATTTCTCTCATCTATTCCTTTCACCTTTCAAGTCCGTGAAATAATATTAAATATAAAAAGGGGTTCCAATATCTTTACGCACGAGTTATGCTGAGGACGTATGACCCGATCCAAATATTCATAATAATATACAATGCACTGCTGAGGGTCAAACGGCCCGAACCATATAATATATCAATAAATCCTGCCGAGGCGAACGACCCGCTTCTATGAGAGTAGTGGAAATTTACCCCGCTCGCGGAATATATTTGCAAAGCGGTTGAACATAGATTTTTCTCAATTTATCGCATTATTTCTCAATTGCTTTAAAAAAAAAAGAAATTCAACCTCGAAATTTAAAGTATTGAAATCCTCAACTTCCGCTTTAATCCAACAATTAGTAAGCATAAACAAGCAACGGTATCAACGAAATATGGTGTAAGCCTAAATCTACCTGGACATAAGCATGAATAGTAGCTGCGCACAGACTCTCGTCACATCGTGTGTGTGTAGCCCCCCAACAAATAGAAGTACATATTGATTTAAGTTCACTTATGGGGTTAATTCCTGATGCGAGACTAAATTGCATAGTTTAACATGTGATATACCTTACATTTTATGCGGATTAATGATAAAATTACACTTGTTATGTGCTTAATGGAGTTTATTTTATGTGTAGGTGAATTGGAGATGGAAACGGAGCTAAAGGGATGCAAATACGTCGAAAATACGCAACAGGAGACGCCCGGGCGATAGCCGGGCGTTTGCCCCCTAAAGCCTGGCACCTCCTGGCGTTAGGGGGGCGTTTTCCCCATAAAGCCTGGTACCCCCTGGCGTTAGGGGGGTGTTAGAGCCCAAACGCCCGGGGTCCCCAGTTTCGCCCAAGTCTGA
>ML437206.1:0-31070 GCA_005239525.1 Nicotiana knightiana
TTAGAAGGACATATTTTTTGTTCGTTCGTGACTTGTGATAAATGTACTTTAATTAGGCAGTTGACAATTATTAAGACTTGTTTAATTGGAAGATGTTTGTATCTTGAATACTGAATACAAATGTGAGGTCAATGTGCTTCAAGTTAGGTGGCACTAGACTACAGTTTAAGGTTTATAATAAAGTTGGTCTATAATTGTTTGCTCGAATTTTCACCTTACAGTAGAGAGGGAAAGGCGTATGTTTTGGTGTTAAAATATAGACTGAGTTTGAGGATAAGCTGATTTAAAGGTGGCAAATGAGTGGGCTGAATTGAGTTTGGACGGTAAAATGACAAGATTAATAGAGGAGTTTTTTCATTCCTATACATTATTGAAAACTTTATTGCCTAAATGTCCATGTTTAGTTAATTATCCGGCATAAATAAGTTTTGTTTACAAAATATATACAATACACCTTAAAAGGCTCCCAATCCATTATTAATGCCTTCAATCAAGGGATTTAGTTACACCATTTTCCTTCTCTTTTTTCTCCTTTTCTCTTTCCTTATTTTTCTTCCCTTCTACCACGCTTTGGCGTCTACCCAGTATCAAAATGTTTGAAAATTAAAAAAATAAATTGACAATGAGTTAATAAAATAATGAAGTTCTACAAAAGCTCAAGCAATTATTTTAAATCACTATAGGCAGCAAGGAAGAATTCAACTGATTTGTCGAGAACAAATAGTCGCCAGTTCAAGAATTGAAATATTCAATGAGGGGAAAAGACGATGAAAGAAAGATGATAAACACATGAATTTTCATCAAATTTAATTAGCCAAAGTAGTCTGTACATTTTGTTTCTGTATCTCTATATACACAAAAAAGCTAACAAAATGTACCTAAATAATTCACAGCTGCGGCTATAGATGTTTGATTTTCTCGACTGATGATACCGAATATACATAATTAAATAGGGATCCCCTCTACACGCCTAGTCAGTTGAAACTTCATAAACCTTTCCCTATTTCAAGCTGCTACAAAAGGTAATACATTTATGTGAGACTAACTAAGATATGGTTTCTACTTTCGTGTTGTACTTTGAATTGTTACCAACCCGGATGGAGGAATGCGAAAATTCCAGTAATTGAACTCTTATCTGTTCAATAAAAGAAACAAGAATCAAAGAAAGATTGATTTATGAAAGAAACAGTTAAAAGATATCCTAAGATATATTGCAATGTCTTGCAACAAGCTTGTTATTTATATAGGTAAATAGTGTATGAAAGTTGTAAAAGCAAATTTGTACAACTAATATATTATACAATTTATCTACAACTTATCTACAATTTTCATACATTATTTCTACTCAGTTATATACAACTAGAATGTCATACCACTTAAATATAATTTTTATACAATATGTCTTTTGTATATTTTATATTTGATTTATACACAATAAAAACAAATTTCATACAACTAATTATATATTATACAACTTATCTACAACTTTCACATATTATTTCTACCCAGTTAAATACAACTACAATAACATACAACTTAAATACAAAATTTATACAATATGTCTTTTGTATATTTTGTATCTGATTTATACATAGTAAAAATAAAATTTCATACAACTAATTATATATTATACAATTTATCTACAACTTTTACACATTATTTCTATCAAGTTAAATATAACTACAATAACATACAACGTAAATACAAATTTCGTATAAAATTTATACAATATGTCTTTTGTATATTTTGTGTTTGATTTATACATAGTAAAAACAAATTTCATACAATTAAGTATATATTACACAATGTATCTACAACTTATCTACAGTTTTTTTACATTATTTCTCCAATTTTTCTATAATTTTTCTACAATTTCGTAAATATAGTGAATATCACGTCTTGTTCTTCTTCTTCTTCTTTGACTTTCAATCTGAAATTTAGCCAAAATTCAGTCTAATATTCACCAAAACATCCTCAAAATTGAGATATAAACTCCAAACCATATTCCCGATTGTTTGCAACAACATCCAATCCAAACAAATAATGATTTTTGAAAATTCAAATTCGAATTCAAAGCATCAAAGATTTTTAATGGCTGTGAATGGTGGAATTGCTGCTCTCTTCCTTTGCTTTACATTACTTAAATTAAGGATTGAGAGATAGGGAGAGACGTAGAGAGAATTCCCAATTGTTTGCAACAACACTAATTCTTCATTAACTTTTTTAGGATTGTTCTTTGAAGCTCTGTTCTTCTTCATTGAAAATCTTTGAAGCTAGTCGTTAATGGGTGTATGAACTTTGAAGAATAGTACAAATTTTGACTGATTTTAGAAGAAAGAACTTGCAAATAGGCGTTAATGGAGGGGTTACAAATTTTCGCTGGTTTCAGAAGAGGAAATAGTGGGTGATTGAAGAGGAAATCGTGGGGTGTGGTTTGATACATGGGTGAGGGGGTGAGATTTGGAGAGAGAAACGTGAGGGGAGTGATAATGTACGGTAGAGTTAAATTAGGAGACTAATTAATACCATTAAATCCTCTAAAATGTACATAAAAGGTAATTAGGTATATAAAAAGTAATTATATTAAAAGTTAAGCATGAAGAGTAATATAATTTACTATATGGTATATGAACATAAAAATTCCATTAATAGATATGCGAGTTACTACTTGGCTTTAGATGAATTGGGCCAAAATAAACTAAATAACGGATTAATTATTTTAATGTGAAATATGAAATTATTTTATACAATGTTTAGCTGATATTTCATTTAAGTAACACTAGTATTGTTTTGTATCACAATTACAATATTACTTTATGTGTATTCAACATTGGATCAACTTATACTAAGATTAGCTTTTTAAGATATAAAACACCTATAACCTTGATTTCTCCCTTTTATCTATTATTTATATTTATTTAAAAACACACGTAAAGTTTTAATTAAACTCTCATATATCACATATTATTTTATTCTTAATGCGAAGAACCTAATATTCACAAAAAAACACACTAATTAATCTAGTGACTATTCATTCATGTATTACAATAAAAGCATTCTATATAATCTCTACATAAATTGAACGATCCTCGGTTAGTTAAGTTAAAGAAATTTTGAACCATGCACTCCCATTTTTCAAGAACAAGGATTTGAATATTTTATTTTGTTAATTTGAGCTTCATTGCCACATAAAACGTAACATGATGAGTACAACAGTTGATGATCTTGAGTCATAAATAAGATCAAATACATTAATTTCAACAAGCAATTGGTATATTATCCTACTCATGTCACCATGGATACATAAATTTTAAGTCATATTCGAAAGGGTTGAGATAATTAGCAAAGTAAAAGCCATTTGCCCTAACTAACCAATAACATATATTACCACGACCTTTGCACTTGCCTGACAAGCCACGATCAAAAACGTCAAAGGTTATAGTCTTCATATTCCAAACAAATTCACATTTATATTAAAGTGCATGCTGAGAATTATGATATTAAAGACCCCAATGAATACTTTTTTCTCCTACTATTGGTCTTATTAGTGTTTCTTCTTCACAAGAATGAAATGGTTATTTATATTAATTTAGCTTATTCACATACCTAGAAAGTCAAACAACCAATAGTCTTATAACGGTAGATGCTAAACATTATATGGATCTATCTATATGTTACCTCATCTACAGTTATATCTATATTTATATTATTGTAAAAAGCATAATGTTAATCAAAGAAAACAATTCCAAAAAGTTAGATCGACCTTTTTATCCTTTAAATACAAAATTATTTCTTCAAATATATAATTTTTCTCTTAAAGTCGTTTTAATTTTATCCGCGTTATCTAGCTCTTTCGTTGTCCAAAATTAATTCAATTATATTTGCGCAGGCAAAATTATAGCTCAAAAAAGAAGTTCCAGAATGAGTCCTCACCAATCCTCTTATACTTTACATGCTTTGATGTCTTGTTCAATTATTTCAGTATCATAATTCAAGGAAAGTCCTATCATATTTTGGCTTCGTATAAAAGGGTGGGCTGAAATCTAGAAACTTAGTGGGGGATCTTTATATAAATAATAGGTCATATTCATTATTTATGTTTTGAAAATATATACATAAATTATACATTGATTATATATAATTTTATATATATTATACATATATTATACTTTCACCGGCTATTTTTAATTTAAGAGATTAGATGAACGATTATTTCGGTTAATTTGTCAATCGTGTGTTGTAATAGGAACAATGACTCTTTTTTGTTTAAGTTAGCAGATTTTGATTATGTTTTTACTTTAAATTTTCATTTTGTCCTGTGATTATTATTAATTTATTAAACAAATCTCTTTGTGCTTTAAACTACTCGTGGTTGCTCCTTACCCTTACATGATTTGAGATAATGTCGAGCATAAAATATAATAAAGAATAAAAGGGTATATATATATATATATGGAGATTTATCCAGTATATAGCGAAGAATGACAAGCACTACACTTTATATTTTGTTATTGACACAAGCCATCATTTCCAATACCTTTTTGGCTATGGAACTATGGATAGGCCATGAGCATATTACTACAAAAGGAAAAAAGAATTCTGTAAATCGGCAACATAACTTATCTTCAGAAGATCTAAGAGATGTTTCATTTGTTTACTTTAGACACATTTTGTTTCCTTCCTTATTTACTAGCAGTCAGATTTGACAGGTCTTGATTGAAGATGAGTTGCTTTTATCATCCAATAGTTTACAAATTATGTAAGGTTACTGTCATGACCTAAAAAGTGATCTCTCATTTTATAAGTCAAAGTTGTATTTTGAGGCTTTAAAAATCTCTTTTTATCTCACCTCATTTTGCATGCGCAGTCCGGACGAATATCCGGAAAGCTCTTATATGAAAAATTGAGAAAAATACTAATTTTGCCTTTAAAATTGAATTTAAGTTGACTTCGGTCAACATTTTGAGTAAACGGACCCGAACCCGGACCCATGATTTGATGGTCCCGAAGGGTCTGTAGGAAAATATGGGACTTGGGCGTATGCCCGAAATTGAATTCCGAGGTCCCAAGCCCGAGAAATGAATTTCTGAAAGAAATTGTTTTACTGAAATTATAAGAGTTTTTAGAAATTTGATTATATTTGAAATTGATGGTATCGGGCCCGTATTTTGGTTTCGGAGCCCGGTACAGGTTTAATATTGTATTTGAGTGATGCCTGAAAATTTTGGTAAGAAACGGAGGTCATTTGACGTGATTCGGTACCGTAGTTATGAAATTTGAAACTTTGACAGTTGTTGAGATTTTCTTTGATTTATGCTAAATTCGTTTTTTAAGATGTTATTCTGGTGATTTGATCACACGAGTAAGTCCGTATGATGTTTTTAAGGTTGTGTATATGTTTGGTTTGGAGCCCCGAGGGCTCGGGTAAGTTTCGGTTAGGTGTCAGAGTGATTTGGACTTAGAAAAAATCTGGTGAGAATGTTGTTTGCTGGTGTCTGGTATTTTGTTCTAAGCGAATGTGTGGTAACCCACGCGAACGCGAAGAGTAAGTGGGGCTGGGGCTGAGGCTTGGATTTTCTCTACGCGAACGAATAGACCTGGGTGCAACGCGTAGCATTGCTGAAATTACTCTACGCGAACGCACCAGGTCAAGCGTGAACGCACAGTTATAGGAGGGGGGCTGACCAGGAACCTAGGAGAGCTATGCAAACACGACCCCTTGTAGCGAACGTGAAGGCGGGGCAAGGCTAAGCCTTCGCGAACGCACATCTCGTCCTGCGATCGCATAAGTCCTCTAATAGGCTGCCCTTCGCGGACGCGTCAGTGCTCACACGAATTCACTGAGTACTGTCGCCCAGCACTTAAAACAGTAGAAAAATGAGATTTTAGCCATAACTTTATATTTTCAAAGCCAAGGAAGCTTAGGGGCGATTTTTGAAGGGGGATTTCGCCACCAAGTTCTAGGTTTGTGTTCTTAAACTCGTTTTCTTCATTTTCCATTAACACCCATTACATTTCTTGGCCTAAATCTTATTCTTGAAGGATAGAAAATTAGGGATTTTAGAAGAATAAGTGATTTTACAAATTTGGGAATTTAGACCTCGATTTGTGGTCGGATTCCGAAACTAATTATATATTCGAGCTTGTGAGTGTATGGCTGATCGGGTTTTTGTCCGAACCTCGTGTTTTGACCAAGCAGGTCGCGGTCGATTTTTGACTTTTTGGGAAGAATGATAGAAAACTCATAATTAAGCATCGTGGTTCAATTATTTAGAATTTATTGATATTGTTAAGCTAATTATGTCAAGATACAATCGAATTGGAGGCAAATTCTAAAGGGAAAGTGGTACTTGAGGCTTGAGTTTGGTCGTGGAATTCGAGGTATGTGTTTGGCTAAACCCTAGCCTGAGGGAGTATGTATTATGTCTTATTTGCTACGTGTTAGTATAATGTGCAACGTATAGGTGTGGTAACGAGTATCTATACGTTGGTGTCAAGCATGCCGTGAGTCGAATATTGTAATTTATGTGATTTTTCATTAAGCATTACTTGACTTTAATTTGACAATTATCTATGTTGGTGGTGTTTCTTTGGTATTGATCATTGTTGAGAATTAGTTCAAGTTGAGAATTACAACGCGAAATTGAGTAACTAGGTGAGATTGTTTATAGTTGTTTTCCCTTGCCGGGATGATATTGATTCTACAGTTGACTCTCTTGCCGGGACGTTATAGATTTATTGTTGTTGTTTGTATTGTTCATTTCCTTGCCGGATTATTGGTATTGATTTGTTTGGGTGAGGAAGAGTGTAAAGCACGAATGGTGATGTCGTGCCGTTTTCTATTGATTTATTGTGAGGATGAGGGTAAAAGCACGAAGGGTGATGCCGTGCCATTTCTATTGATTTATTGTGAGGATGAGAGTAAAATAACAAAGGGTGATGCCGTGCCATATTATGATATTAATAGCACAAAGGGTGATGCCGTGCCGTTTCTATAGATTTATTGTGAGGATCAGAGTAAACGCACGAAGGGTGATGTCGTGCACTTGTTTTTGTGTTGTTACTTCTGTTGTTTAAATTGATCCTCTCCTCGGCTTGTTCCCCTTTCTTTGTATATAGCTGTTTATTTCTTGTTGTTATTATTTTCTCCGTATATGATTAAACTACTCAGGTTTAGTTGGTAGTCGTGTCCCAGCCTTGTCACTACTTCACCAAGGTTAGGCTCGACACTTACTCAGTACATGGGATCGGTTAAACTGATGCCACACTCTGCACTTTTGTGCAGATCCAGATACTGGATTTTATGAACCTTAGAGTGAGGAGGCTGCCTTCAGCCCTTTTGGAGATTCCGAGGTAGTCCTGCAGGCGTCTGCAAGCCTTGGCGTCCCCTCCTACTTTATTTCCACTATGTTCTTCTTTATTTTGAGACATATGTATTTATTTTGTTTGGACCTTTATATGTTGTATCATAGACAGTCCGTGAAGTTGTGGCACCAAATTCTAGGTTTAGTATTATGATTTTTGTAATGGCTTTTAATTAAGTTGTTAGACTTTGATTTCTCTCGCACTTTTATTTCCGCTGATTTGTACATAACCTGTTATTTGTTAAAAATAATTGAATAAGGTAAATAAACATTAACGTTGGCTTACCTAGCGGGTTCAATATTAGGCGCCATCAATATGGGAAATTCGGGTCGTGACAAGTTGGTATCAGAGGACTAGGTTGCTTAGGTCTCACAATTCACGGACAAGCTTAGTAGAGTCTGAGGGATCGGTACGGAGACGTCTGTGCTTAACCCCTAGAGGATACATAGTATAGGAATGACTTCACATCTATTCTTCTCTGTCGTGCGATTTGATTTCTCAAAACTTATTGAATTTCGACTCTCTTCTCTCGCAGATGGCGAGAACACGTGCTTCTTCATCCACTGATCAGTAGCCTGAGTCTCCAGTTGCAGCTCCTACGAGGGGTCGAGGATGAGGTAGAGGCCTTGCTAGAGGCCGAGGCAGAGGCATAGCTCAGCCTAGAGCAGCAGCCCCAGTGGCAGAGCCTCAAGTAGAGTTTGCTGATGAGGTTCCTGCCTAGACAGTACCGGTGGGACCAACTCAGATTCCCGAGGGGTTCATTTCCACCTCAGTATTCCAAGATGCTCTGGTCCGTCTAGTGGGCTTCATGGATAGCGTTGCTTGGAAAGGTTTACTTCCTATAGCACCAGTCGTCTCTCAGGCTGAGGGAGGAGCCCAGACTCCCGTTACTCGCACTCCGGAGCAGTTAGCTTCTCAGTTCCAGACTCCAGCACCTCATACAGTTGGGGTAGTTCAGCCGGGTATTGTGGTTCAGACCGGTGACGGAGCAGCTATGTCTGCTGATTATTTGTGGAGGTTGGACCGGTTCACCAAGCTGTTTACCACTACTTATAGTGGTGCATCTTCAAAGGACCCCCAGGATTATTTGGATATCTGTCACGAGGTCCTATGGAACATGGGGATAATGGAGACTAATGGGTTCAACTTTGCTACTTTTCGTCTATCAGGTCCCGCCAAGACCTGGTGGAGAGATTATTGTTTGGCCAGACCAGCTGGATCACCGCTTTTGACTTGGGCCCAATTCTCCGATTTGGTTATGGAGGAGTTTCTCCCTATCACTCAGAGAGAGGATTATCGGAGGCAGTTTGAGCGTCTCCAGTAGGGTTCTATGACCGTCATTCAGTATGAGACCAGATTCATTACCTTGGCTCGTCATGCTATTATGATACTTCCCCCCGACCGAGAGAGGGTGAGGTGGTTTATTAAGAGACTAGCTCAGCCGATCAGATTGCAGATGGCTAGAGAGGCAGGGAGTGATATTTCCTTTCAGGATGCAGCCAATGTGGCCAGACAAGTCGAGATTGTTCTATCACAGGGGAGTGGTCAGGGGTCTGACAAGAGGCCTCGTCATTTTGGCCGGTTCAGTGGTGTCTCATCTGGAGGCAGGGTTTCTTTTGGTAGGGGCCATCCTCCTAGGCCGTTTCAGCCAGCACTTCAGGTTTCTCGTAGTGCTCCAGGTGGTTGTTGTTCCCACATGCAGTATTCTGATAAGTTGCCCTACAGTGCACCACCAGCTCCTATCAGTGCACCGCCGCTCTAGAATTTTCAGGGTGGTTACTTAGGTCGTCAGGGTCAGTTTGCTTGCAGTCTCAGCAGCCGAGATCTTGTTATACTTGTGGTGGTCCGGGGCACATTGCTAGATTTTGCCCTCGAGCCTCGAGCAGTTCTCAGCACCAGGGTTTTCGTGCCATAGTTCTCGCACCAAGTGTTCCACCACCCGCTCAGCCAGCCAAAGGTGGGGGTCGAGGTGTTAGAGATGAAGGTCAAGCAGTTAGAGGTGGAATCCAGGAAACTAGAGGTATAGGTCAGCCAGCAGGAGTCGTCACAGGGATGTAGTTCTGATTGGTGGGGCCCATCCCTGATGTTATGTTATTCCAGCTAGACCTGAGGCTGAGGCTTCCGATGCGGTTATCACAGGTATGCTTTTAGTTTGCAGCAGAGATGCTTCGGTTTTATTTGATCCAGGGTACACATATTCCTATGTGTCATCTTATTTTTCTCCTTATTTGGTTGTGCCTCGTGATTCTCTGAGTACTCCTGTATATGTATCTACATTGGTAGGTGATTCAATTGTGGTAGATCGTGTCTACTATTTATGTGTAGTGGTTATTGGTGGTCTTGAGTCCAGTGTTGATCTTCTACTCCTTGATATGGTAGATTTTGATGTTATTTTGGGGATGGATTGGCTGTCACCTTATCATGCCATACCGGATTGTCATGCCAAGACCGTGACCTTGGCATTGCCGGGGTTGCCTCGACTGGAGTGGATAGGGACTCCGAGTTATTCTTCTAGCAGGGTTATCTCATATATGAAGGCTCGGCATATGGCCGAGGTTCCTTCTATGGAGTTTGTGCCCATTGTCCTTGAGTTTTGAGAGGTGTTTCCTGCAGACCTACCTGGTATGCCACCCGACATGGATATTGACTTTTGCATTGATTTGGCTCCGGGCACTCAGCACATTTCTTTTCTGCCATATCGCATGCCCCCCCCCCCAGAGTTTAAGAAGTTGAAAGAACAGTTGCAGGATTTGCTTGATAAAGGCTTTATTAGGCCTAGTGTCTCGCCTTGGGATGCACCGGTGTTGTTTGTTAAGAAGAAGGATGGGTCGAGGAGGATGTGCATAGATTTTCGGCAGTTGAACAAGGTTACCATCAAGAATAAGTATCCACTGCCGAGGATTGATGATTTTGTTTGATCAACTTCAGGGTGCCGAGGTATTTTCGAAGATTAATTTGAGATATGGCTACCATCAGTTGAGTATTAGGGAATCCGATGTCCCTAAGACAGCTTTTCGCACTCAGTACGGGCATTATGAGTTCTTAGTGATGTCATTCGGGTTGACAAATGCCCCAGTAGCTTTCATGGACTTGATGAACCGAGTGTTCAGGCCTTACTTGGATTCCTTCGTGATTGTCTTCATTGATGATATTCTGATTTATTCCCGTAGCCGGGAGGAGCACGAGCAGCACCTTCGAGTCGTTCTCTAGACTGAAGGACAGTCAATTATATGCCAAGTTTTCGAAATGTGAGTTTTGGTTGAGTTCAGTTTCATTCTTGGGTCATGTTGTACCAGTGGAGGGTATTCGGGTGGATTATAAAAAGATTTTAGTGGTTAAGGATTGGCCTAGACCCACATCAGCTCTAGAGATCCGGAGTTTCTTGGGTTTGGCGGGCTATTACCGTTGGTTTGTGGAGGGGTTTTCATCTATTGCAGTCCCGATGACCAGGTTAACTCAGGAGGGTGTCCAGTTCCGGTGGTCAGAGGAGTGTGAGGCGAGCTTCCAGAAGCTCAAGACAGCTTTGACTAGGGCGACGGTTTTGGTTTTTCCCACAGGTTCAGGGCCATATACTGTGTATTGTGATGCCTCTTGGGTTGTACTTGGTGTCGTGTTGATGCAGGATGGAAAGGTCATTTCATATGCTTCGCGTCAGTTGAAGATCCACGAGAAGAATGATCCAGTTCATGACTTGGAGTTAGCAGCCATTGTCCACGCGCTGAAGATTTGGAGGCATTATCTGTATGGCGTGTCATGTGAGGTGTTCACGGATCATAAGAGTTTGCAATATTTGTTCAAGCAGAAAGAGTTGAATTGGAGGCAGAGGAGATGGTTGGAGCTGTTGAAAGACTATGACATCACCATCTTATATCATCCGGGGAAGGCCAATATGGTGGCCGATGCTTTGAGTAGGAAGTCAGCCCGTATGGGTAGTCATGCATATATTCCGGCCGGGGAGAGACCACTTTCTTTGGATGTCAGGCTTTAGCCAATCGGTTCATGAGATTGGATGTTTCTGAGCTCGGCCGTTTTCTAGCTTATACAATTGCTCATTATTCATTATTTGATCGTATTCGATATCGGCAGTATGATGATCCTCATTTGTGTGTCCATAGGGACACGGTGCAGCACGGTGGTGCCAAGAAGGTTACAATTGGTGATGATGGGGTTTTACGAATGCAGGGTCGTATTTGTGTGCCCAATGTGGATAGACTTCATGAGTTGATATTAGAGGATGCCCATACTTCCCGGTACTCCATTTATCTGGGCGCCGCAAAGATGTATCAAGATTTGCGGCAACATTATTGGTGGAGGAGGATGAAGAAGTATATTTTGGCATATGTAGCTTGGTGCTTGAATTGTCAGCAGGTAAAGTACGAGCATCAGAGGCCTGGTGGATTGCTTCAGCAGATTGAGATTCCTAAGTGGAAGTGGGAGCGTATCACCATGGATTTTGTTGTTCGGCTACCACGGACTCTGAGGAAGTTCGATGCAGTATAGGTTATTGTGGATAGGCTGACCAAGTCAACACATTTCATCCCTGTGGTAGTTTCCTATTCTTCGGAGAGATTGTCAGAGATCTACATTAGGGAGATTGTTCATCTTCATGGTGTGTATGTGTCTATTATTTCTGACCGAGGTAGCGGTTTACCTCGCATTTCTTGAGGGCAGTTCAACGTGAGTTGGGCACGAGGGTTAAGTTGACACATCATTTCATCCTCAGACGGACGGACAGCCCGAGCGCACTATTCAGATTTTGGAGGATATGCTTCGAGCCTATGTCAGTGACTTTGGAGGTTCTTGGGATCAGTTCTTGCCATTGGCTGAGTTTACCTACAACAAAAGCTATCAGTCGAGCATCCAGATGGCTCCCTATGAGGCATTATATGGTAGGCAGTGTCGGTCGCCGGTTGGGTGGTTTGAGCCAGGAGAGGCTCGGTTGTTGGGTACAGACTTAGTGCAAGATGCCTTGGATAATGTTAAGATCATTCAGGATAGCCTTCGTACAGATCAGTCTAGGCAGAAGAGTTATTGTATTGGTAAAAAAGAGTTTCACACGTAAGCCACCTTTTGACAACTCAGCCAGTCACGTGGACATAGGAAAAATCGACAGTTGGATGTGATTCTTTGATGAGGTGCGGAACAAAGAGGCACGATTCAGTAAACCGTCGAGCTTATCAGCCACGAGAAACTCAACCTGATCAAAATAGGGTAGAGACACGGTCAGAATGTATCTAGACAAAGCTACGGGCTGATTCAAGGACCCACAATTGATTACTCGAACGTTATGTAACCGTATCCCAATTACTATTATCCTTTGTAACGCCTCATTAATGTCATAATTATTCATTAATGAGCAACCATAGCAAGAGTTGTACGTTATAGGAATCTCCTATATAAGGGAGGGGAATACAGCTTGTAAAGACATCTGATTCTAGAATATAATTGATTTCTCTTTTCTATATTTCTGCAATATTGTATGTTATTCATTTTTCTCTATTTCCTTGATTATCAGTAACCTGAGTTCATCCTAAAAATGGCTTTAGTCAAAGGGTCTAATTCTTTGGTTAAACAAATTGGTTCCGTTAGCGGGAATCTGATAATCTTTGTTTGCTTTTCAAGTGATATCCTCTGAACTATGTCAAACTCCAATGACAACAACCAGCAAATGAGTGGAACCCTAGTTCCATCGCCTTCAGGAACCCCACGTGGTTCAAGGGAACAATCCCCAGAAAGATCCAATAACAGCAATGGTGATAATGATCAACCTGTGGAACAAGATCTTGTAAAGTAAATACTTGCAGAGTATGTGAGACAAGCTTTGCAAGAATTTGCGAGAGGATTATCGGCAGCGTTAACTACACTGCCGATGCCACCCCCCAATAATACCATCACCATGGAAAATCCTCAATCTGGGTTGGTAAACTCAAGAAAAGGAGATAATCCTAATGAATCTCTCAAAACGAGACCAGGTATATCTAATAACTCAGAATTTCAAAATCTACTGCTAACCATGCAGAAACAGATGAAGGAGTAGAACGATCTCATCGAACAAATTCCTGGAGTACAACCTATCATCAAAGGCATTGATGTTGATAGGTATTCTCAACAACCTTGGAAGCCAAGTGCGGCACCCTTGCCTATACTCAAGAAGTTTAAAATGCTTGACGTTCCCAAATATGATGGAACAACTGACCCACGTGACCATATGACTACTTTCACTACTGGGGTAAAAGGAAACGACTTAACAAAACAAGATATTGAATCAGTTCTTGTCAAAACATTTGGGTAAACACTTACCAAAGGGGCCCTAACCTCGTATTCTCTTTTCCCTGAAAATTCTATTGACTCTTTTGCTGAGCTTGCAGATTCGTTTATAAAAGCACACTCTGGTGCACAAAAAGTTGAGAAGAGAATGGAAGACATATTTAAAATAAAACAAGGAGACACGGAACTACTCTGTGAGTTTGTAGACAGGTTCAACGAGAAAGAATGCAGTTACCCAGGGTTCCTGATAATTGGGAAGCCATGGCATTTGCAAGCAACATAAACGATAAAAGCTCAGAAGCCACGAGACGACTTAAGGAAAGTCTAAGAGAATTCCCCGCTACAACATGGAACGATGTATATAACAGGTACAGTACTAAACTCAGAATAGAAGAAGATATCATTGCTCGTTCGAGAGATGAAGATCATTCCAGATCCAGACGTCCTGAATCAGATAGAAGATCAGGTAAAAACAGGTACGATCCTTACTTAGGACCCTCGGGACGCGATATCCGCCCCAGGTTCGAAAACACTAGGTCGGACTATAGACCACAAGGAAGAGACATAGTCTCATCCTCGTCTAGATCCAGAAAAGATCGAGATGAACGACCTAGAGGTAGTACTCAAATTGGGGATCATACCTTTAATGTAAGTACTACTGAACTTGTCTCAATATTGAGGAACATGGGAGACAAGGTTAAGTGGCCCAAAGAGATGCGGTCAAATCCAAGTAGAAGGAACCCAGATCACTGGTGTGAATTCCACAATGATCATGGGCACAAAACTGCGGATTGCAGATTTTTACAAGGTGAAGTAGAAAATTTATTGAAATAGGGCTATTTAAAAGAATTGTTTAGTGATAAAGGTAAGCAGGTATATATGAGGAACAGGCAGGAGCCCCCAAAGCCTCCTTCTCCAAAATGAACTGTCAACGTGATACACGGAGATGAAGAAGTAGAGTGATCTGCAAGACAACCACAAAGTTCACAATTACACATGGAAAACGGGCTCGTGAAAATATGGAAGAAGACGATATAACCTTCGATGATGNCAGGGTTTGATAACTCTACGGTTATAACAAAAGGAGAAATTGAGCTTAGCACTTATGCTGAGGGGGTGATCAAAAGTACCAGGTTCCAAGTCATTGATACTGACATGTCTTATAACGTGATCGTGGGAAGTCCATGGATCCACGACATGAAAGAAATACCTTCCACGTTGCATCAGGTAATTAAATTCCCCTCTGAATGGGGGATTCAGCAAATCAAAGGCGATCAGCAGATCGCAAGAAATATAAACTCTGTGGTACACTACAACAAGAAAACAGAGGTGGAAGAATTACGAGATAAGGGAATCTCCCAAGCAGCTAACGCCGCCCAAACAGGCATCGAAGAAATTACTACCCAAATGTATTATTGCTGAAATAGGTATGAAAGAAAATACTTATGAGAAGGAGAATCAAGTTACCATGGAAGGTGTACTATACCACACAGATACAGATTCCAGACCCGACGTCATTCATGAACTGGATGAAGATGAGCACATCAAAACAACTATGGAGGAGCTCGAAGTTGTTCCATTATCTGAAAAAAAGCATGTGCAGAAAATGTATATAGACACGAGGCTGGGCCCTGCTCGAAGAGAAGAAAAGAAAGCAATGACCATTCAAGAACCAAGTGATCGACGAAGAGGTACAGAAACTATTGAAGATTGGTTCGATACGAGAGGTAACGTACCCTAACTAGCTAGCAAACACCGTGGTAGTACCTAATAAGAATGGCAAGTGGAGAGTATGCATAGATTATGCTGACTTAAATAAAGCATGCCCCAAAAATTCATTCCCATTGCCACATATAGATCAAATGATTGATGCTAGAGCAGGTCATGAATTATTGAGCTTCTTAGATGCATATTCTGGTTATAATCAGATTAAAATGAATGCCTTAGATGAGGAAAAAACTTCCTTCATTACAAACAGGGGGACTTACTGTTATAAAGTTATGCCTTTTGACTTGAAAAACACTGGAGCCACCTACCAAAGGTTAGTGACTAAAATGTTCCAAGAACATCTTGGAAAGACGATGGAAGTCTATATTGATGATATGTTGGTAATTCAACACAAGCACAAGACCATTTCCAGCATCTCTCTACTGCTTTTGACATTTTACGCAGGTATAATATGAAGCTAAATCAAGAGAAATGCGCTTTTGGAGTGCAATCAGGTAAAATTTTCGGTTTCCTTGTATCGAACTGAGGAATAGAGATAAATCCCGCTCAAATTAATGTTATAGAGGAAATTCCTGATATTTTAACAAATAAAAAGGAAGTTCAAAGACTAACAGGGAGAATAGCAGCTTTGGGAAGGTTGATTTCTAAGCCTTCCGAAAAAAGTTTTAAATTCTTCTCAGTTCTCAAAAAGCAGAATCAGTTCGAATGGACTGAAGAATTTCAGCAAGCCCTCAAGAATCTGAAGATTTATCTATCGAAACCACCACTGCTTTCAAAGCCAAAAGAAGTGGAAAGATAGTACATCTACCTGGCTGTCTCAGAAATTGCTGTAAGTGCAGTACTGGTAAGAGAAGAAAAAGGTAAACAATCACCTATCTATTATGTAAGTAAAACTTTGCAAGATGCTGAGACTTGATATCCATATCTGGAAAAGTTAACCTTAGCTTTAACAATGGCATCTAGACAATTACGACCATATTTTCAATGCCACCCAATCACCGTTGTGACCTCATATCCTTTAAGAAATATTTTGCATAAATAGGAATTGTCAGGAAGATTAGCCAACTAGGCCATAGAATTAAGTGAGCATGAAATAATCTATCAGCCTAGGACTACAATTAAGTCTCAAATACTAGCTGATTTTGTTGTCGACTTTAGTAATGGCATGGTGCCTGATGTAGAAAAAAAGTTACAACTCTTTAACGGTGCTAATCCAGGCCTATGGACCTTGTTCACCGATGGTTCTTCAAATATAACAGGTGCCAGCTTAGGCATAGTCTTAATATCACCCATGGGTGAAAAGACACGGCAAGCTATCAAGTGTTATCCTATAACAAACAATGATGCAGAGTACAAAGCTGCTATTGCAGGGATTCAACTCGCACGGGAACTCTCAATCGAGCAAATTGTGTTCAACAACGAGTCCCAACTGGTAGAAATCAGATACAGGGGACTTACATCGCTCAAGAGACTAGAACTCAACAATATCTTGAAAAAGCACGAGAGCTCGTGAGACAATTCAAAACATGAAAGGTAATGCAAATATCTAAAGAGGAAAATGCAGAAGCAGATGTATTACCTAACCTCGCAGCAGTCACAAAAGTAACGAACAAAGACAATGCAATTGTCGTCCAACTATTGCATTCAATAATAGACCAGGACAGAAATGAGGTAACTTTCAACAACTTAACATGGGACTGGAGAAACAAAAATTCTTAATTTTTTGTAGAATGGAACCGTACCTGAAGACAGGAAAACATCTCAAGCACTTCGCCGCAAAGCTGCACGGTACTGCATTATTCGCAACTCGCTTTATCAAAAGATGTTCGGAGGACCCCTAGCTAAATGCCTCGGACCAAACCAAACGGAATTTGTGATGAAAGAAGTCACGAAGGACACTGTGGAAATCACTCAGGGGAGAGATCCTTAGTGAAAACCCTAATCAAAGCTGGATACTATTGGCCTAAGATGGAAGAAGAAGCTGAGTACTTCGTATCCAAATGTGACAGGTGCCAAAGGTTTGCCAATAACATGTATCGACCAGTGGAATTATTGCATCCAATAATATCCCCATGGCCTTTCATGAAATGGGGTATGGTCATAGTGGGACCTCTTCCCACAACTAAAGGACAAGTACGATTTTTACTCGTGCTAACCGACTATTTTACAAAATGGGTAGAGGCAGAAGCGTTCAAACAAGTGTGAGAAAAGGAAGTTAAAAGATTCTTATGGTGAAACATAATATGCCGCTTTGGAATACCAAAGGAAATAATGTGTGATAATGGCCCACAATTCATAGGCTCGCAAATCACAGAATTCTTCGAAAGTTGGCAAATCAAGCGGATCACTTCAACACCGTACCACCCCGTGGATAATGGTCAACCTGAGTCAACGAATACGGTCATCATCAACAATCTAAAGAAGCGACTGGATATAGCCAAAGGAAACTAGCCTGATGAGTTACCAGCGGTACTATGGGCATACAGAACAACTTCAAAAATAGCCACGGGAAAAACTCTATTCGCACTTGTTTATGGCTCAGAAGCCTTAATACCTGTGGATATTGGCGAACCAAGCATAAGGTTCTCAACAACCATGGAGGGAGAAAACGATGACGAATTAAGGACCAACCTGGACCTACTCGAACCACGGAGAGAAGTAACATTGATACGGATGGCAGCTCAAAAACAAATCATAGAGCGTTATTACAACCGTAAAGCTCATCTCAGGTAATTCAAGATTGGGGACTTCTTCCTCAAAAAGTCTTCCAATCAACGAAAGAAACAGGTGCAGGAAAGCTATATCCAAACTGGGAATGACCTTACAAAATCCGAGGCATAGCTGGGAAAGGCGCCTATGAGTTGGAAGCTATGGACGACAGAGTTCTACCAACAAGTTGGAACGCCATCCACCTAAAGAAGTATTACTTCTAAGGAAAAGAATACCCTCAGTCAGGTATCAAACATTCGATTTTATTTTGAACATTTAAAAATTTTACAAACTTTTTTAGATGATAGGCATAAAGCTAACCCATCACCAGATGATGATATTAGACCTGCAAAGATGCGAGGAAATAACACAATTCCCGGTCTAGGGTTACCCTTTCTGATGGACGTTTTAAAGGGTTAAGCAGTCATCATCTAAAAAATTATATACCTTCGAGTCCGGAATGTTTTTCCTTTTCAGGAAAAGGACCGCAAGGAAGGAATAATCAAGTGCTCGAGATTTCAATATTCAAAGCTCAAACACTTGGGGGACTATACAATAGTGAAGGCTAAGACGAAGCAAAGAAGACTATCAGAAAGTCAAAAGCTCGAGCCTGAAGACCCATCTACCCAACGAGACAAGTGATACGAGCAGAATCGAAAGAAATCAAAAGAGTCATCCAAATACAAAGCAGCCTAATGAACAAAGCAAAAACCTTCAAAAGGTTGAAAGGCAAAATATTAGTCACGAGAAAGAAATGTACATATTTATACTTACTCAAAGCTGTTGTAACAAAAATAGTTAGGGGTAAAAGATCATCATGAATGTACTCATTCAAAAAACTGTTATCAAATACAACAATTATGGATGAAATATCTAAATCCTTGTATTTGTTCAAGAAACTGTTATCAAATAAAAATAGTTACGAATAAGAAAACATTTCCCTCGTACTTATTAGAAAACTGTTTCCAAAACAGTTGCGGGTAAAAACCCCAATCTTTATAAAAACTGTTACTAGTAAAAAACAGTTGTTTCCTTGTATTAATATCGAAAAACTGTTACCTATGAAAAACAGTTACGAAATACAAGAGTATATCAAATCTGTTAAACAAAAACAGTTTCAACATGAGTTTTAGACGATCACAACACATGTAAAATGTCATGGACGTTCAAACAAAAAACATTCCTTGGAAACATTCTTAAACATGTGTAAAATTCCTATCACTCTATTGCATTATCCTGAAGTTGAGATGTCTTCTTCATGACAATTATAAAGGGCCCTCTTCCATAAACTATGCTTAGTACAAAAAAGCACAGGTTTAATATGACATCGTGCCTATTACAAAAAGGTACGAGTAATATAAAGCATTCTACATGCAAAACTCAGAGGTAAAACTAAAACCTCGAAAAATGAAGCATGCAAAAGACTTAAAGAGTGAAACAAAAACTCAATAAAGGCCATATTAGCATTAATATATAAAAACAGCTAAGCAAAAAACTAAGTATTAACTTATACTTAGCCGTATAGAATTTTTATACCCCCGATGGGACTAGGGGTAACCACCAATTGGGACAAAGAAAAAAAAGGGGGGATGGACCAACTAAACTTCTTCAAGAGAGGGGTTGACTTCGCTGGCAGAAGGAGCAACTAGGGATGAAGAGGCATGAGCGGCTGGAGTCTCACCATCAGGTGAAGAAATGTTATGACCTTGGTGAGCCTTCTCCATGGCTTCCTTAGTTTTAGCTATTTTAGCACTAAGGTCGAAACCCTCTTGACTCATTTCCATCAATGTGTCAAGGCGAGAATTCATGTACGCCCAGCTCACATTTACAGCAGCCACCTCTTTGATATCTTCATAATCCTTTACCCATACTTGAAGCTCAGCTATCAATCCGTCCTTCTCCGCTTCTGCAGCTTCATGGGCTGCCTTTAACGGTACAATCGACTCCTCTAGAGTTTGAGCTTTGTCTAAAGCCTTACGAAGGTCCTCTTGAGTATGAGTGAGTGATTGCACGAGCTCGCCATAGTATTCCTCCTTCTGCCCCAACAAGTTTTTCAAGTCTCTATTCTCCTCTGAGGCACGGGACAGCTGCTCAGCGAACAAAGACTCCAGAACACTCTTGTCTTTATCAGCCTGACTGGAAGAAGCCTTCTCTACTGCCAGTTCTGCTGCCATGAGTCTCATCTGCCGCTTCAAGGTACTCCTTTCCTCTTCAAAATCATCCATGTCAATCCTTAGGCTATCATACTACGCTTTTCAATTATTAACATCGGCCTGCAACTCTTTTATCTCTTGGTCCGTGTTTGAAATCCTCTTCATAAGCTCCATGCCTATAAGGTTAATCTACAAGAAATAAACCAGTCATATATGGTAAAATTCATATACGAAAAAGAAAGAGGATAACTTGCATCATACCTTCAAAGAAGTATGCACGACCTCATTGCCCCATGTAAGAGCACCGTGGCTGGCTAGCTTGGCTTTCTCAGAGGGACCTATCAAAGGCTTGAGCCACACTTCGGGCTCACCCGTTTTCTTGAAACGATTCCCCTCAGCTGGAACCTCTATTACCACCTGCCGCATCTCTCAACTGGAAGACCCTACTTCCCTAACAGAAGGCATGGAAGCAGGCAGAGATGAAACAGCAACAGGCACGGAGGGTTGAAGAGCTGGAGAAGCCACAGGAAAAGCAGTTGGCATGGAGGGTTGAAGAGTCGAGGAAGTTACGGGCAAAGAAATAGTAGAAGCCGAAATATCAAAAGGAACAGATGAGACAGCTTCTCTCAAAGAAGCAGGAAAAACAGCAACCAAAGGGACATATTTAGGAGCAAGATCAACACCTTCAGGAATAGGGGAATGTGAAATATCATCAAGGACAGAGGTCTCAACCACAGATACGGAAGGCAAGGTCAAGGGCGTAAGCTCATCATCTGAAACCACCCGCCTTCTCCGTGTCCTGTGTACTAAAGCACCTTCTTCTTCTTCTTCTACAGAACGAGACTCGCCGATCTTATTCTTCGAGGAATATGAACTAACAATAATTTCTTGGGCCTGAGCCAAAGACATATTCGGGATAGATGAAGAAGACACCCCACGAGCAGAGAACCCTATTAAAAGGGAAAAAGTTAAACGACAAAGAAAGAAGAGACTCGAGTAAGGAAAGAAGCAAGTATAAGAGCTTCACTTACCGTGGGTCTTTACATGCCAACCATACGTCCCAACGAGGTACTTTCAAGATCTCTCTTCTAAAGGAGCAACGGACAATATTTTTTCTACCCAATCACGGATACCGGAGACATTCTCAATAGTATCCATGATTGCTGAGAGAAGAAGAAACAGATACGGTGTTAATAAAACATCTCAAGTCAAAACGAGGAAAAATAAATAAATGTGAGCCAAAGCATACTCACGTGCGCGATTCCACTTCTCAGGTAAGGGAAGATTTTCTTCACCCACTAAACCAACAGTGGGTACAGCAACATATCGGAGGTACTAACCCTTATCCTTATCATCTCCACGGGTTACCAGCACTCTTTTGCTTCTAGCAGTCAGAGTAAAAACCCCTTCACGAAATAAGGTAGGAGAGTAGAGATGAATAAGATGGTTGAAAGTAAAAGGAACCGAGGCTAAAGAAGCCAAACTCCTAAGACATGCGACAACTCGCCACACAAGCGGACCAACTTGTCCTAAGCAGATATTGAAAAAACGGCAGAATTCAATTATGACTGGGTCAATGGGGGGTCTAAACCCTAGAGTGAAAGGGTACGTATAAACAAAAGAATATCCNAGGGAAGTCTGACCCTCAGTTATAAGGGTTGGATATCTTTCCACACTTTCAAGGGAAGAAGATTGGTCTACAAGAACTTGACTATCCCTAGCAAAAAGAAACCCAGCAGGGACAATTTCATCAACTCTAGGTTCACGAAAGCGTTCACCTTTACCTCTAGACAAAGACCGAGAAACCCTAAATCTCGGAGAAACTAGAGATCTAGTGGAAGGAGAAGGAACTATCTAAGAAGAACCAGAGCCCCTTGAAGGAGTGGATCCTAGACTTCTAAGTCTACCACGCCTCCGACTCCTAGTCGGAGCAGAAGATGGCATTAAATTTTCAATATCTATTACTCTCTGAGGTTGGTTTGAAGAAGACATGTTTACAAAGGTAAGAAGAAATTTCTTTACAAAAGACAAAGTTAGAAAAGTGTTACGTGGAAGCAAAGAAAAGAAGAAAGGTATTTATACTTGAGGACAACCTTCAAACATGGAAAAAAAAATAAAAATAATGATGAAAAGTCATAATTGAAGATGTCACTTCGGGACTGGCACAGCCACAAAAAGCCCTAAAAGGTGCCAAGAATTTGCAGAACCAATCCGAAAAGGAGACATGGTATGAGCATTAAATGGAAGTGACAAACGACGCCTATGGTGCAGAGAAGGATACATGATTCGAGGAAAAGAGGCGGCAAAATATTCCCGCGATAAATGAATATCCACTTACCAAATATTAATCGTTAAATATATGGTAAGTGGGGGGGACTATCTGTATTAGTAAAAAAGAGTTTCACACGTAAGCCAACTTTTGACAACTCAGCCAGTCATGTGGACACAGGAAAACGCGACAACTGGATGTGATTCTTTGAAGAGGTACGGAACAAAGAGGTACGGAACAAAGAGGCACGATTCAGTAAACCCTCAAGCTTATCAGCCACGGGAAACTCAACCTAATCAAAACATTGAAGAGGCACGGTCAGAATGAATCTAGACAAAGCTACAGGCATATTCAAGGACCCACAATTGATTACTTTTCTATATTTCTGCAATATTGTCTGTTATTCATTTTTCACTATTTCCTTGATTATCAGTAACCAGAGTTCATCCTAAAAATAGCTTTAGTCAAAGGGTCTAATTCTTTGGTTAAAAGTTATGTCGACCGCAGAGTTTGTAATATGGCATTCATGGTCGGAGAACGGGTGTTTCTTAGGGTGTCGCCCATGAAGGGTGTGATGAGATTTCGAAATAAGGGCAAGTTAATCCCTAGGTACATCGGTCCTTTTGAGATCCTTGATAGAGTGGGAGAGGTGGCTTACAGACTTGCGTTACCACCGAATTTATCAGCTGTGCATCCAGTAATTCATGTGTCTGTGCTTCGGAAGCATCACGGCGATCCAGCCCATGTGTTAGACTTCAGCAGTGTCCATTTGGACAAGGATTTGACATATGAAGAGGAGCCGATAGCCATATTAGACCGGCAGGTTCGTCAGTTGAGATCGAAGAGTTATCCTTCAGTTCGTGTTCAGTGGAGAATTTAGCCTACCGAGGCAGATACCTGGGAGTCCGAGTCCAATATGCGGAGCCGGTATCCTCACCTTTTCCCCGATTCAGGTACTTTTCTATGTCCGTTCGAGTACAGACGTTTGTTTTAGAGGTGGAGAATATGATAACCCAAAAAAACATCTCTCATTTTATAAGTTAAATTGTGTTTCGAGGCCTTGAAAAGCTCTTTTAATCTTACCTCGTTTTGCGTGTGCAATCCTGGCGTATATCCAGAAAGCTTTTATATGAATAAATGAGAAAATGCTAATTTTGCCTTTAAAATTAAATTTAAGTTGACTTCAGTCAACATTTTGGGTAAACGGACCTGGACCCATGATTTAATGGTCCCCGAGGGTCCATAGGAAAATATGGAACTTGAGCGTATGCCCGGAATTGAATTCCGAGGTCCCAAGCCCGAGAAATGAATTTTTGAAAGAAATTATTTTACTGAAATTATAAGTGTTTTTGGAAATTTGATTATCTTTGAAATTGATGGTATCGGGCCTGTATTTTGATTCCGGAACCCGGTACATGTTTAAAATAGTATTTGAGTGATGCCTGTAAAATTTGGTATGAAATGGAGGTCATTTGACGTGATTCGGACCCATAGTTATGAAATTTGAAACTTTGAAAGTTCTTGAGATTTTCCTTTGATTTTTATGCTAAATTCGTTGTTTAAGATGTTATTTTGGCGATTTGATCGCACGAGTAAGTCTGTAGGATGTTTCTAATGGTGTGTACATGTTTGGTTTGGAGCCTCGAGGGCTCAAGTAAGATTCGGTTAGGTGTCAGAGTGGTTTGGACTTAGAAAAATCTGGTGAGAATGTTGTTTGTTGGTGTCTGGTATTTTGTTCTATACGAACGCGTGGTAACTCACACGAACGCGAAGGGTAAGTGGGGCTGGGGCTGGGGCTGGGATTTTCTCTATGCGAATGCAGGGACCTGGGTGCGAACGCGGAGCATTGGGGAAATTACTCTACACGAACGTACCAGGTCAAACGCGAACGCACAATTATAGGAGGGGACTTACCAGGAACCTAGGAGAGCTATGCGAACGCGGACCCTTGTACGCGAAGGCGAAGGCGGGGCAAGGCTAAGACTTCGCGAACGCACAGCTGGTTCTGCGATCGCATAAGTCCTCTTATAGGATGCCCTTCGCGAACGTGTCAGTGCTCACACGAACGCACTGAGTACTGTCGCCCAGCGCTTAAAATAGTAGAAAAACGGGATTTTAGCGATAACTTCATATTTTAAAAGCTAAGGAAGCGTAGGAGCGATTTTTGAAGGGGGATTTCACCACCAAGTTCTAGGTTTGTGTTCTTAAACTCGTTTTCTTCATTTCTATTAACACCCATTAGATTTCTAGGCCTAAATCTTGTTCTTGAAGGGTAGAAAATTAGGGATTTTAGGAGAATTAGTGATTTTACAATTTTGGAAATTTAGACCTCGATTTGGGGTCGGATTCCGAAACTAATTATATATTCGGGCTCGTGGGTGTATGGTTGATCGAATTTTGGTCTGAACCTCGTATTTTGACCAAGCGGGCCTGGGGTCAATTTTTGACTTTTTGGGAAGAATGATAGAAAACTCATAATTAAGCATCGGGGTTGAATTATTTAGCATTTATTGATATTGTTAATCTAATTATGTCTAGATACAATCGAATTGGAGACAAATTCTGAAGGGAAAGCGGTAATTGAGGCTTGAGTTTGGTCGTGGAATTCGAGGTAAGTGTTTGACTTAACCCTAGCTCGATGGAATAGGTATTATTTCTTATTTGCTACGTGTTAGTATACTGTGCAACGTATAGGTGTGGTCACGAGTATCTATACGTTGGTTTCAAGCATGCTGTGAGTCGAATATTGTGATTTATGCGATTTTTCATTAAGCATTACTTGAGTTTAATTTGACAATTATCTATGTTGGTGGTGTTTCTTTGGTATTGATCATTGATGAGCATTGGTTCGAGTTGAGAATTACTATACGAAATTGAGTAACTAGGTGAGATTGTTTATAGTTGTTTTCCCTTACCGGGATGATATTAATTCTACTGTTGACTCCCTTGCCGGGACATTATGAATTTATTATTGTTGTTTGTATTGTTGATTTCATCGTCGGATCGTTGTTATTGATTTGTTTGGGCGAGGAAGAGTGTAAAGCACGATGAGTGATGTCGTGCCGTTTTCTATTGATTTATTGTGAGGATGAGGGTAAAAGCACGAAGGGTGATGTCATGCCGTTTCTATTGATTTATTGTGAGGATGAGAGTAAAAGCACGAAGGGTGATATCCGTGCCATATTATTATCTTAAAAGCACGAAGGGTGATACCGTGCCGTTTCTATAGATTTATTGTGAGGATGAGAGTAAAAGTACAAAGGGTGATGCAGTGCATTCTATTTATTATTTTGTGAGCATGAGAGTAAAAGCACGAAGGGTGATGCCGTGCATTCTATTTATTATTTCGTGAGGATGAGAGTAAAAGCACGAAAGGTGATGCCGTGCACTTGTTTTTGTGTTGTTACTTATGTTGTTTAAATTGATATCAACTTAGTTGCTCTACTTTGTTATTTTCATTATTTGATATTTTCCCCCCTCAGCATGTTCCTTTTCTTTGTATTTAGCTTCTTATTTCCTGTTGTTATTATTTTCTTCGTATATGATTAAACTGCACAGGTTTAGTTTGTTTTCGTGTCCCAGCCTCGTCACTACTTCGCCGAGGTTAGGCTCGACACTTACTCAGTACATGGGGTCGGTTGTATTGATGCTACACTCTGCACTTTTGTGCAGATCCCGGTACAGGACTCTAAGGACCTTAGAGTGAGGAGGCTGCCTTCAGCCCTTTTGGAGATTCTGAGGTAGTCCTGCAGGCCCTGCCGTCCCCTCCTACTTCATTTCCACTTCGTTCTTCTTTATTTTGAGACAGATGTATTTATTTTTTTTGGACCTTTAAATGTAGTATTCATAGATAGTCCGTGAAGATGTGGCACCAAATTCTAGGTTTACTATTATGACTTTTGTAATGGCTTTAATTAAGTTGTTAGACTTTGTTTTCACTGTCACTTTTATTTCCGTTGATTAGTACATCACCTGTTATTTTTTAAAAATAAATGAATAAGGTAAATAAACATTAATGTTGGCTTGCCTAGCGGGTTCAATGTTAGGCGTCATCACGGTCCCGACGGTGGAAAATTCGGGTTGTGACAGTTAGAGTTTATAAATCTTTTCTTTTAGTGATAACATAACCATTTTGTAACAGAGATGTCACACCTCCTTTTTCCCGGGGGGATATGAGAGTTTTTTCAATTTAAGTGAAATTATTCAAAATGAGATTATTTAATTAATTTCAGAGTCGCTACGTGGAATAATTTATGGTGTTCCAAGTCACCAGTTTATTTTAAAATCCCAAATCGAGGAAATTGACACTATTTTTTGGTCCGCGAACACAGAAGATCGGGTAAGGAATTCTGTTGACCCGGGAGAAAGTGTGAGGCTGTCACGACCCGAAATAGCCATCGTCGGGATCGTGATAGCGCCTAACATCACACTTTCCAGGCAAGGCAACATTAGAGATTGTTTAGCCATTTATGTCCATTTTTAGTAATTAACAGTAATTAGACAAAATAAAGCAGAATAACTATAAGATATATAGAAAACGAAGTCATTTACATTCTACTCCTCCCCAGAACCTGGTGTTACAATTTCACGAACACACTATGATTTATACAAACATGAGCCTGAAAGAAATTTACATCTGTTTTTGGAAAGAAAGAAAAACAGTAATAAAGAGACGTAGAAGGGGACGCCAGGGCCTGCAGACTTCAGCAGGACTACCTTTGCTCTCCAACTTTGAACCTGAGCTAAATCTCTCAGTCAGCCACAACCTGCTCCGAAATCTGCACAGGAAGTGCAGAGTGCTGTATCAGTACAACCGACCCTATATACTGGTAAGTGCCGAGCCTAACTTCGACGAAAGTGTGACGAGGCTACGGTGGGACACCAACAATATATGCTACAGTCGATAAATAATAAGGCAGAAAAGAAGACAGTAATTTAAAAGCAGTAAATTCCAAGACTAAGTACGTAACTTTGGTGTCTTATAGATGTCCACCTATAAGCAATCCTTAGACGAAATGTAAAACATCGAGTAACTTACACAGTGAACGAAGAATAAACAAACACATATATTGATGCTGCGCGCATACCGTTCACACCAGTCCTCCCTTATTCCTCCCTTATAATAATATATATATGTGTTAGGGTGCAACCCAATCCCACCACTCCTCCCTTATTCCTCCACAACAATTTATAATAAAAGTAAATAATATATATATATATATATATATATATATATATATATATATATATATATATATGTTGCGGCGTCCAACTCGATCCCACCATATATAAATATCAACATAATAATTCACCCTTATTACTCCGTATCAATCCACCTTATTCCTCATGTTGCGGCGTGCAATCCGATCCCACCGATAATTATATTCACCCTTATTCCTCGAATGAATCCTCCCTTATTCTTTCTGTTGTGGTGCGCAATCCGATCCCACCATATCATAGTAAATTACACATCGTGTACAGAAATTTCATAAAATTCACACAAGGACCTTACCATCACTTGAAATTTGGAATAAAGCAACCGAGAGCCGTATAAATAATAAAACTCAATAAGTTTACTACTACTCACCAAGACCAAACCAGGATATCACAGAAGTGCCAATAAGAACAGTTTAAACCAATAAAGGGGGAAGAAATAATCCTACGGGGGAACAAATATCCAACAGGTAACAATTAAGCACGGAATTACAGTTAAATATGTAACAAGTAAAGCAAGAAGGAAAACAATATAAGGGAAAACAGAAGAAAACAGGTAAAACAGGAAAATTGGCGGCGCATAGGTACTCGTCACCTCACGTATACGTCGCTCACATGATTTATCACATAACACAACATTCAAAGGTTCCTATACCCTCAAGTCAAGGTTAGACACAACACTTACCTCGCTCCAAATATCGCTCAAAGTTCAATCACAGCTTTACCTTTCAAATTAGCCTCTGAGCCAACAATATCTAGGAAATTACCAACCAAATGATTCAAAATAAGCTTTAGGAATCACCCATGATAACTAAAGGTTCAATTTAGATTATTGATCATGCTCAACTATGTCTTGTAGAAGACTAAGCGGGCGTTGCAAATATAATCCTGGGGTATTATGCCTAGAGTCGATTCCACAGGGAATTGACGTATCAAGCACGCTGTTAAAATAGTAATCAGCAGTCACCTGATGTTATTTAAATTACTAATACTAAATATTAAAAGTAACGAGTAACTATACTAAAGTATAAACAATTGTAATAAAAATCTAAAGTTATGGTTTCCCCCGCTGGTGAACTTACATCTCGGATACATCGTATAGCTTGATTAATCGTCTCTATCAATCATGAACACTCTATCTACCATAAATCTCTCTCAAGTAATTATGATAATTTACTAGACGCACTCTCTCAAGTTACGCTAGCTAGATTGCATTACAGTTCACTTAGATTGCACCCGAAGTATCGTTATCTCTAATCCAACCTCTAAACCCTCGGTTATGACTTTCGTCTATACTCTGGGAGTGGTGTTGTTCAAACAATTACCTAAATATGCACTCTCTCTCAAGTAGATACATAATAAATAGGCACAGCTAATTGAGGGCCCTTCAATCAACTACAACAAGAACGTAGTTGAACAAATAGAGTTTAATCAACCAATCAAAACTATATTAATATCACAAGAAGTTTATTCCCCAACGGGTTCCACACGAAATTAGCTAAACAAATTCATAAGAATAAAATCTAAAACAACTAGCATAATTAAACTACAAAGTAAGGAAGAAAATATGTACAAATTGATGTTTTGCCTTCGATTCACTCTAAACTCGAATCTCTGTGTATCCCTGTGAATCTCCCCCTGTAGTTGTGTTTTACGAGTCTATTTATAGTTTTAGGGTGACCCCTAACCGTGTAGGAGACTTCTATTTCAATTAGAAAACACTTAAAACCGTCAAAACTCGATTTCTGGCCGAACTGGGGACCTGGCGTTTGGACCCAAACGCCTGGCTAACGCCAGGCCAGGGCTGGCGTTTCAGCCCAAACGCCTGGCTAACGCCAGGGTGGGGCTGGCGTTTCAGCCCAAACGCCTGGCTAACGCCAGGCAGGGTCAGTGTGTTTGGCTCTGTCGCCCGGCTATCGCCCGGGTGTCTCCTTTCGCGTATTTTTCGACGTATTTGCATCCTTTTAGCTCCGTTTCCATCTCCACTTCACCTACACATGAAATAAACTCCATTAAGCACATAACAAGTGTAATTTTATCATTAATGCGCATAAAATGTAAGGTATATCACATGTTAAACTATGCAATTTAGTCTCGCATCAAGACCCCACACTTAAACCTTTGCTCGTCCTCGAGCAATCAAACTACACTCATGTACACAACTTTATTAAGCAAATCTCTTAACATGTTATACCAAGAATATTTAAAACATTTCAAGCACAGAGGTGTGACATCCTCGCCTCAATAGTCGACTCACATATACCATGCTTTATTCACAATCCACTCACTACTCTAACTTAGAGGTCGACAACATTACCTTTCCTTTCGTGAATCATGTGCCCTCACCATATCCAAGAGTTCGTTCCACACACAATTTAAAAACATAGGAACTTAAGATAGAAAGAATTCACTCACTCTCAGAAATAACATTCATATGCCACAAAAGATGCACCATAGGCTTGCCCGTAGTGTACAACTCTACTAATCGAGCTCATTCAGTCGAGGATCAATTAGGAATTTTATTAGGTTGTAATGTAGGCTTCGGGACGGGTAGGATACATTTAGATATAAAAATGGGTACACCTCCATAAGCACTTTAATACACATACTTAGCTTTTCAACCTCAAATTCAATATAGCCAAATTCCACCTTCACAACGATTTTATTTCCCCATACTTCTTTAAACACAATTATATTAAGAGTCACCACATATATTTTTCTTTCAACACAACACAAGTGTTCATTTATTTCTTTTTTTTATTTTTCTTCTTTTTCTTCTTTTGTTTTCTTCTTTTTTTTTCAAATGACTCTTACTTTTCAACACAGTGCACCTTTCTCCGTATTTCAATTATTCCCCTCAAACAAACCTACCACCCCATACTTTAATTTTTCCATATTTCATAACATTTCTCAGTGCTTACTAGAGGGGTGACAAGGTTCAAANCAAAACAATTAGGTGGGTAAAATATAGATAATATGATCAACAAAGAAATGCCTATATCACTTCCAAGACTGAATAAAACTTCTATTTCGCTTTGCACACACACGGGGCAAGTTCTAGACATCAGATGCAATGCACAGAATAACATTCAAATCTCACACACACATGGCACATAAATCAGTTAGGATCAGATTTATCACGACACTCCAGTCAAAGCAGTTAAGCAAATCTTAAGAATTCCTGATTTATGGTATTTATTCTAGAGTAAAAAACTGAACCTAAGCGTCACAACCAAAGTATTGACTATTCTCAAGGCATTAGCACGTTTCGGGATTGTGCTCCTATTAAGCTCTTAACCATGCGATTATACTCCTAAAAATAAAAAACTACCTACACCCGGTTCAATTAAAAACCCTTGGAAAAG